>JAINUG010000006.1:2910281-3085559 GCA_029706075.1 Aldrovandia affinis
ATCAGTCTTAACTGAGTTCAGTTAATTTAACCAATTTTAAAAAAGAGTCACTGCATGCTGAGGTTGTGCCTATAACAATCCCATGTCATCTCTGCGCATCTCAGACAATCTGTTCACGTTTTCTTTCCCTCTGTGAAGTTCCCAGGGAAAACAGGCTCTCATACAATAATGTTACATCCCACAATGCACTTAGCAGACATTCATGTCCAGGGAAACCTGTAGTATTTTTTTTTAATGGTTCATTGCAAAAATACTGATTCACATGATCTGATTTACATGAGCATTTTGGGTAAAATACCTTGCTGAAGGGTACCTCAGTTCCCCGCCCCTTAGAATCCCGCCGCTCTATCACGGTCGCGGTTCGAAACCCGACTGTGCCAGACCGGCCCTGGCGGGGAGCCCCGATCGGAGGCGGCGTCTGCCCCAGGGGGAGGGGGAGGGTGAGCCGGCATGAACTAGCTGAGAAGCGCAGAAGGGTGTCTCCAGAAAGTGGTTGAAGGAAGCTGAGTTTTCTGCCCTCTGAGAATTAGCTTGCCTCATAGAGACGGGCGGCAAGTTTGTGTGGGGACAGATTGAAATAAATAGAGGGTAAAATTGGCCACTAAATTGGGCGAAAATCCAGCCGCTACCATTCTGATGAGGAGCCCAGTTCATTAACCCCTGTGGCCAGACTGTTGCCCTTTACAAATATACAAGGACACGCCCCCTCCCCCTCAGTTTTCTCTTGCTAAGAAAATGCAGTCCAAAATGCTAAGTAAAGGAATGAATGTTGCTATCCCATATCTAAAATACAGTACAGTCATTTCTACAGTTTTCATATTATATAATCAAAAAAATGTCCTTTAAATCATGAAAAGGTGATCCTGTACCTCATGCATCAACTTGCTTGACTTGACTGAACATTTCAGTTTAAAAGTGTTGATTATTATGGTTTTGGGGGGGAAAACACAAGATTTCACCATTATAGACTGAAGTGCATGCACTTCTCTGTTATCGCTATGGGACTGAAAATGCAGGCTCATACTAATTTGCCCCATTAAAGGCAATGTTGCTCAGCCTGAATGCATGTCTCACGATTCTGAATACGTCTAAACAGAGAATTATGTGTGTGTGAAGCTTGTTCCTGGCTTTCAATTGTCCTTTCTGTCAACTATAAATGCAGGAGACATGCTCATTAAGCAGTTAAGAACCTAATCAAATTAACTAATTCTTCTTCAATGAGTAATGCCACCCTGTGCATAGAAACCCATAGGAATCATAACAACAGCAACTGCAAAATATGTCTGGCAATTTGATTTACTGAGCTGTAAATTAAGAGGATTTTTACAAGGAGGACGTTTTAAAAAGACTCCTCTTTATTCGCCACTCTGCCATTGGCTGTGATGAGGTACTGGTTTGTGTTTCCGCCCAGCCCCTACAACAGGCATTTTGTCTACATCTGATTTAAAAAGTTTGAATATTTTTATTTATGTCCATTTAATTACTCATACTGGTAGTTAACAGGGATACTGTCAGGGCTTATCTTTCAATATTTATCAGTCAATTCATTCACCACCAATGAAATTGCCTTGGGTGTAGGCCTTTTCGAATCATTGAAAATTCCTTGCCCGCCAGTTTACAGTTTGTGTTAGGATGAAATTAGGGAATTAAAAGCAGGTTTGTGTGTGTGTGTATGTTTGTGTGTGCGTGTGTCTGACAATGAAGGGAATTCACAGCTTGAATTAAACTGCTTAAATTTCAGTAAAAACTGGAAAATGGGGGTGTTCTAAAACTTTTGACTGGTAGTGTATATTTGACTTCAACAGCCACACATAATTAAACAACATGGGTTTAATTCAAGCTGTGAATTCCCTTCATTGTCAGACACACGCACACACAAACATACACAACACACTCAAACCCCCCCCACACACACACCTGCTACATAGTGTACATTGGTGACATTGGTGACTCAGTTATTCTATTTGTATGGGGAACTGATACAAAAATCGTCTCGAATTCTAAATCAATGAAAATGTAATGAAGACTTTAAAATTTGTAGAATTATAGCAGTGATATTGAGATAGTTTCACTTTTTCACTGGTTTGAACATTTTTGCATAAATTGACTTAAAAATGAATGCAACTGTAAGTGTTTGTGAAGAAAATAAAACTTGCACTTGCAATTATTTGTAAATCAAAATTAATACTAATATTAATATTAATAATCTTGATTTAATCCCGACCTGTGTCTTTTGGTTCAGGAATGTATGTTTGCCTCGTTACACTACACTTTTGCATTCCGACCCAATTTGAAGGATACCATGAAGAAAAAAGCTAATTTACACAAATGTTAAAATGTAATATAGTGTATGTATAGTATTTAACTACCGAGCTGTTTAAATCTCAGGAATGGAAGCTGTTTTGTCCTGCTCCAGGAAATTCATGCTTGACATTTCTGCAAGCGTGTTAATTGCTTAAACCTTGCTGGAGACTTAAGCAGCCATTCCACTTCTTGTTATGAATACCATTACTCATTTTACAGATATTACACAAAGTAATTAAGCAGCTTTTTATAAATAAAACATGTTAGAATTGTTATTAATTTTGGGAAAGCCTTGGTGCACTAGAAGTACAAAAAGGATGCGGTCACTAAAGCCACTGCTCACGTGATGCATTAGGAGACCGTCCTGTGTTTTACAGGTAGCATGCCCAATAGTATGTAGAAATGGTCATATCTAATAGTAGAAAAACAGATTTCAATCAGAGAGGAAATTATGATTCCTTTTGCCCTACTTAATTGCAGTACTCTGACCTGCCTTTGTTTTACAGATTACTATAATGGGTCAAATAAAATCCATAGCACCTTTGTACAATATGTTTAATATGCTCAATTAGATATTTAAAAAAATGTAATACTGTTTCCAGTTCAAGCATTTAGTAGAGCATAAAAAGTTTGAATGCAAAACTACAACCTCCTAATTCTGTAATCATAACCTGGAAACCCTATGCAATTCAGTAAGAAAGATACTACATTTAAACTGCATCCAAATTATAACATTAATTGATGTAGATATTTTTATAATATTAAAATAAGATAATGCAATCTAGAATGACCTTAAGAGGTGAATGAATGTGAATCCTAGAACTCTCTATGTGCTGCATTTTAAAGGTCGTTGAGGAAACGCTGAGGGTGGTGTGTTCCAGGAAAACATTGCACAACTGTGTTTCATTATTACTGTTACAGTTCTACTTTCACTTCGATTCTTGGTTATGAAACATTGGAAGTGATCATTTTTAAGTATGTATACAGTGCCAGTCATTAGTTTGAGTACACCTGCTGGAAACTAGGTTCATAATTGATAATGTTTTACACCATATACATTTCTGTAAATACTTGAAAATTACAAATCATCCCATATCAATTCTATGGGATTGAGGTCTGGACACTGGGCAGGCCAGGTCATTAGTTTGGGTTGTCCTTCACGTTCCTCCTTCACCAGATAGTTCTTGCAGAACTTCAAGGTGTGTTTGGGATGTTATCTTGCTGAAGAATGAAGGAGTGCCCGATTAGCCGTAATGCAGATGGAAGGTGTACTCAAACTTTCGACTGGGACTGTAAGTAAGACATATAAGTAATATGACATTTGTCATGGAGTCCCCTGGTTTTGCAGAGTCTGCAAACCCAGTGGCTTTGCGTGTAACCACACCTCACGACCCTCCGATGGGGTCAGGAATGCCAAGGACAGCTGATCCGACAACACTCACACAATTTATGTGATGGCCATTGGTTCAGTTCCTCTGAACTTCACGGTAATCAAGAGCAGTAAATTCTTCAATTAGCAAACCTTGTTTCTATGAATTTAAATTGGAGGTGGCATATATATATATATGTGTCTATAGTACATTGCATGTCCAATACCATGCATCATCATTGACTAAATAGTGTTGCTACATGACATCATGCAGTAAATAATGGATTTATCTATGGTTGCATTGTGTGACTTAACACAGTTAAGCCTCCACTGGTCTCATTCAAGGAGAGTGTCTCAGTGGAAACTGTGCATAATCGTGCCATTCTACACTGAGAGGGTACGGAGCTGTACTGCAGGCACGCTATGTCCTGCAGAGACGGTGCACACCATTAGAGCTTACAGAGTAAGCGCATCCCTCTCCTCCCTGAGCTCCAATGGTGTGCATTGTGCACTGTCTCTGTAGGACATAGCAGAACACATGAGCTTTCACTACAGGGGCTTTTTCAGTGTAAGGCCATCCTCCTCTGTGAAATACACACCCAAACTCTGTTGTCCGAGGCCTGACATTCAGCAGGCACGCGTTGCCTGTGACGTCTTCTCTTTGGCACATTATGCAAAACACCATTTTAACTTTATTCATCCCTCGAGGGGAAATATAGAGAGAGTACAAACACATCCCCAATTTCCAGCGCAAATATTAGTGCATACATACGACATTCGCATTTGACATATATTGCTACGGCACAGTATTTGTCATCATAAAATATGTTAAACGTGTTAGTGAGCGTAGGCAACAGTATTATTACGACGCGCTTTGATTGCGTGTTGATTTGGATTCCCTTTGGTGAATTCCAACACCGAGACCCAGTCAAATGAGAAATGTTATTATTAATTATTATTGAATGTTATTATTCAAGGATAAATTAAAGATTCCCTCAGTTTATTTAAAAATACTGAAATACAGAAACTGTGTCCAGAAGGGGCTTCATGAACTGAAGGATGTAAAACATGACTACTATTGCCCAAAACCGGGTATGGCCACACAGAGTGGCTGAGGCCCAGTAAAGCTTTGGAGAACGAGCAGCGTTACCTACCGGCAGTAACTGGACTTCAGTCAGAGAGATCACTTTGACGAGGCAGCACCGACTCATGGCTTCCGTATGGCTGCAAGGCGGCAGGAGAGGGGACGCTGGCGGTGAAAAACGACGACAGAGGCTGGCCGGAGAGAGAGAGAAAGCAACGGCGGTCTTGACGGAGAGACGGGGGAGACGGTGTCGCGGTGACTGTGGTGGTTGTGGCTATGGATCTGGGGGCTGGAGCTCAGATTGGGCCGGTGGGGGGGAGGCGGCTGGCAGAGATTTAGGGTGCAGGATGGGTTTCCTGAGCTTGAGCAATGGTTAAAAAAAAAAAAAAACGTGTGCCAAAAGGAACAAATGACACAGCAACTTTGGAGGAAAACGCTTCCTATAAACGTGTTCTTAGGAGACCCCAGAGCGGGGGTCGGTGCAAGGCCTGACAGAAGCAAAAGTTCAGATTGGGCTGGGGGGGGGAGGGGGTTGGTTGATGTGTTCCTGCCCCTGTCCTGACACTCTTCCCTTTGCCAGTGCAGTCTGTCTAACTCAGCACATTCCCCCTGCTCATACCTGGGGTATCTCAGTGACAATGGCTTCCTGCCTCAGTCAAACAGCAGCGCCGCTGGACCCTGATACTCACAGCACGTCCAAGAGGCATGGAACAATGCGGTGGCAGAGGTCACACGGAGGCCAGGGTGCACACATGCTGGCCCCTTTTTTCTCTGAAAATACACACAGAACCAAAGTGGAAGTGCTCTGCGGCAATGAAACATCCCCCCCCCACCCCCGCTGTTACAGTTACCGTAAAAACAATAATGAAAATAATGTAAAAAAGAACATTACCCAAGCCGCGGTACATGTGTCTTGTGACTACCCTGCCGACACTAAATGTTCCCCTAACTTTGGGGAACGTCTCAGTTTTGATTCCTATTTGGTTGTGACATAATTTTATAACCACAATGTTCCCCAAACAAGTCTTATTTATTGTTTCTTTTTTTATTGTTATTTGTTTTTGATTTTTTTTCCCGTTTTTCACCCAATTTGGTGGCCAAATATACCCTTTATTTCTTTAAATTCGCCCTACCCCACGAGCCCACTGCCCATCACTACGGGTCAATGATCTGCCCCGAGGCCGGCAATGATCTGCCTCCTCTGACACGGAACTCGCCCACCTACTTTACAGGGATGCCCTTCACACTTCTCGGCGAGCTCGTGCCGAGCTCTCCCTCCCCCTTCCCCTGGGGCGGACAGCAATCAATCCCCAAAACCGTTGCAGTGGGAAACGTTTCCGGGCGAATGCTTTGACCGTTGATCCTGTTTTTATCCCAATTTGGTAGCCAATTACTCCCGCTGTGCTTAGTTCAATTCCAAAGACGGAAGCGCTGCCTCCTCCGAGACAGCACTTGCCGAGCTGTCGACTGTAATTCCGGTACCCCAGAACCACTCCTGTGCGAACTGTGACGGCTTCCCTCCCCCCTTCCTGGGGCAGACAGCCAATTGCCGCCCCGATGGCACTCCTGGCCAGAGCCGACTGAATCCAGCCAAATCGAACCCCGGTCGCCGTGGCCGGACGTTGAAACCACTAGACCACGCAGGAGGCCCATGTTTACATTTCTAACAGATGCATCCAGGTCAGATACACATTTACTGGTCACTTCCCCTGATGGTTATCTTTCAGTTATGAAAGATTCATCATAGAGGACACATGTCAATAACAGTGTTCTGAATGTAAGTTAAACACATATTTTCAGAACAATGTAAGTATTGAAAGATTCCAGATTCATTTAACTGGCTATCATGATACTCATGATACATTTAAAAATAGCCATCCAAAATTGATCTAGATTTTATTCCAATATTCCATGGCTTTTTAACAGGAATAACCGGAATAACATAAGACTGTTCCTGTAATTCCTGTGACTTAAAAATAACATTCAGGGACATCCAGGAACCTGGATTACATGTTGGGAACATTTCCTTTTCTCGAAATGTTCTGGTAACCAAAAATCGTTTGCTCAGTAGATTCCATTCTAGGAAGGCTGTCCTTTCACTGTAGGAAACAGACATTTGGTTTGAGAGGTTCGCCTAAATGAAACAGAATTTTCTTGTCTATTCTACAACACAAGTTGTACTGTCGATTATCCAGTCGTGGGAAGGCTTGGTGTCACATAGGCCACAAACACAGTTTTGTGGAACACAGTCTACAACACAGTCTACCCCATTTTACAGCTTATCGATACCAAGGATGATGGACAGCCAAATTGTTTTTAACACACTTCATTGAACCTATCAGAGATGATTACATGTACAGCTGATGAGATGTTCTGCATGGCACATTACAATGATTGCACTTTAAACGCACCAGTGAACATGGCATCTCAACATGGCAGCAACAGTGTGCATGAATGTTCTATTTAGCCAGCAATCAACTCACATCTATTCTAACTTACAGTAACACAACATGTCGTGTGCTTTATGGCTGTGACATTTTAATTGCCCATATCCTCAGCCACCAAGGAGACTTTTTTTGTTGTTGTTGGTTTTTTTGTAATGCAGGAAATGCTTGAGACAAATTCCATTTAATGGCTATAGCATCACTGAGCGTTCTCACAGGACTAAAAGTCTCTGGCGTTGACTGTAAATTATTCATATTTGTGTTTAATGACTCCCATGCAATCGAGTGTAACTCCAGGGGAGCACAGCAAAAGGGTATGACTCTTTTCTTTTTCTTTTTTTTTAAATCCCCATGGTTTGAGCTATTAAGCACTTGAATATACTGTTCAGCTCGTTGGCTTTAATTGAAGAGTTTTAACTTTTTTTGTCTGGTTGGTTAGTTGTATTTTTATTTTATTTTTCCTCTTCATATTCACAGAGGAAGACTTAAGCTTAAATAACAGACAGTGGGGAATTTGAGAACCCGTACCCCTCCCTGTGTAACTCTCTTTACCAGGCAGGCTCATTGGAGGGTGTTTACTCCCGGCGGACATCAGCCTCGGCCGTTTCCCCCATCTCCACTGAGAGCACAGATAGAAGACTCACCTTTGTTAGTTCCACACACAACATCTATAAAACATGACTTCCTGTAAGAGCCGGCCTGCTTCTGAGACAAGACTTCAAAGGGCAGCTTCTACATCTAAGGTCTGTTTTATCCGAGTAGAAAAGGAATGTGTGATAGCTGCCTCACTTTAATGATTTATATATAAATTAAAGATTACAGAAATTTTAGCCATATTTTGTGTGTGCCAAAGAGCTTTCTCGGTGCTCAGCTGGATTGCGTATACAGACTGTGACTAAAGTCTGTAGTTGTACAATATTACAAACTATACATAGACCAGATATCACTGTAAATACAGGATATCCATATTACTACTTTTTTCTGAAATTATATTTTGACCAGAAATAGCTTCAAAAGTGTTTAATCTTGAGCAAAGTACTCACCATGTACACTAATGCGGACTAATTGCACTCAAACCACATGTGGCTTGTTTTATCATAGCAAATATTTAAGATGGCTTCCTCACATCATCCAATAGATTATCTCTGAATAATGAGCAATTAGCACCTGTTTATTTACATGACTTCATTCTTACATGTGTGCAAAATAAACACGTTCAGATTGCATCGCATAAATTGTCATTTTTCCACAACTGTGAAGGCCAAAGCCAGAAAATTGCCCTAGATTAATCTCAGAAAATCTGTACGCTTAATTCAGATGTAGTGTTTCGGTCACATTGGTCAGCAGCCAGTTTTAGACACATCAGCCACGCCCTTTGTGGCCACCTGCCCCATCCCAACTAATGCTTACAAGCAAAAAGAATTGCAAATATAACGAGCAGCAATTTTACGTAAACAATTTCAAACACGCTAACACACTGACATATGGATGAATAAAAGGCATTCATCCCCCAACGTTTCAACAGAGATGCAATTAGGATAAATAAAAGTAATATGATTTTCCCTTTAAATCAATTATAAATTCCCTGACAGGAATCACAAAGCAGCTCTTTACCGGGCCACCTGAGGCCTTTAAGGCCCATTTCTTCAGCTTCCAACCGTTCACTTAGCACACAGATAGCTTTAATTGCAAATCGAACTCAAGCTCAGCAGTGTTCTAGTCATGAGGAGAGCCATTCACGCGCCGGAGAGTCCGACCCAAAACACAAACTGTGAACATGTTCTTTTCTGTCTTCTTTCCTTACGGTGCTTGCTGCTTAGCAGTGTTCACTTTGTTATGAAATTATATGGATGAATACGGTTTACAGCTGAGGTATGAGCTGCCAGGAGGGTTTTGATTTCAATTTACAAAAAAACTGACCCCTTGTAAAGAACCCGCTAACTTCTCCCTTTGAAACGATTTTCTGATCTCAATACTAAACCGTTTTCATTGAGCACCGAAAAGCCCCTCCAGTTTTTATAAAATCGGTATACAGGCCATCATAGAGCAGTGGCTTATGGGAAAATCTCTGTGCCATGGACACAGTTTGAAAGGACCTCTTTATCAAGCCTTGACTGATCACCGGTTTGTGAAAAATAATTTGATTCCCTTAACCGTCGCTGCTTCAGGTGAACCGTTGAGATTTTGTGTTTTCAGCACTCTTTAATCTCTGAATTTTTTAATAGACGGCGAAGACGAACAATGAAAATGTGTTCAATGCTCAAATTGTTCACACCTGGAGCATTGAATTGATGAAGATATGCGAGTGTTAAGCATGTCTTTGATTAAACGAAAAGAATAAGCTTAGATGGAGTGAAATTGTGTGGAGGTAGGCAATATTGATAAAAAAAATGTAATCTATATTTTATATTAAGATTATAATCAGTGAAGACCGTGGATCTGTTTTGGCAAGATGAAAATGTTTAATTATTTTAAATATAAATTCAGTTAGCTACATTTTGGGAAACTATTTGATGATCTGTAAGACACCAACACATTTTCTGGATTAGTCATTCAATATTTGGACTAACTGAAAATGAATTATTTTATCACTCAACATGTTGACGTAAAACAAATTTTATTCAGTCAGTGTGAGAATAATTTAGTTCATACTCAAAGGATATTTTTGTATCATTATTAGTAGGTATCAATGCAGTCATGATAATTACACTGTATTACAGTAAAAGTACACAGATATGAAGTCATATTTTCATGAGTTTTGGAGAACACACTGTTCTCAATCTCTGTATTTTTATTGTATATCCATTGTAGACTTAATTTCAGACCCTTGCCTAGACTAGTAATTTCTTAAGTAGTATATTAGGACTTCTACAGGTATTATAACAATACTGCACAATGTTATTGTATGATTATAAAGAGTAGCACAAGTTATTACACAGATTCTAATGTGCAATGGGAGTTTGTGTGATTTACGCTATTGTATTGTATCTTAGTAACCATAACACTGAACCAAACCACAACCATATATTGTATGGAAGCTTCATTTCAATGGCCTCGTGGTTTGACTGTCCACTACACGGAGTTGTTGTGTGGACTAAAGATGCAGTAAATCGTTCAGCTCTTGAATCAGTGGATTCAGACACAGCTCACGCCGTAACGTGAACACATCAGACAAAATTAAGGTAGTAGCATTCCACAACTTTCGGTTTTCAGTAAAATATATTTAACTATTTTTTTCTCAAGTGCACATAAAGTGCATTTACGGTCTAAATTTTGCCAACCACTGTTCAAAAGCTTTCGCTGGTGATACATTCATTACATCCTTAATTCGATTGGAGAAAATTAAATAATGCAATAGCTGTTTAATGAGAACTAAGCAGAAAATTAGATCAACTTCGACCTTACTCGAACTAATAATAAGCGGTTTAGAACATATACAAAGGGGTGTTTGTGATGCGTATCTCTAAGACATTCCATTTCAATGTGGATGCTGTGACCGATTAAGTAGCCAGGCTGGCCCTCTTGTATATCTCAGCACACTAACCAAGGTGAGAACAGTACAGCAGTCATGGTCCTCTGTCCCAAGCTCAAAGGAGGGCTTGTCTCTTATGCAAGGCCTATGCAGTGACCGTTGAATTCAAGCAATCAGACAAACTTGTTATAAACCTTGTTTAAAATACATGGCAGATACAGGTTATGGATCCGTATAAATCCGTTTCTAAATGAGGAGAAGAAGTCAAGGCAGTCGCATTCGATGTTCACTAAAAATCACACGTGAGATGATGTGGAGTTCACGCCAAATGACAACAGTGCTCTGATGATCAATCAGCGGCAGTAACTACTGGTTGTATATCATATGCAAGTTGTCTTTAGAATATGTGCTCTTATTCATTAAATTATTATTGGAAAGTTATGGGAGAGCTCTAAGAGGCTTTCAGTTGGCAATTTGGGGCCCTCTGACTACTGAAAATGTAGTTCATTCATACACTACTGGAGTACTATAAATATCTTCAAACAAAAGTGCTTTTGTGTGACCGTGCAAATCCTTTGTCCACTGATAAGAGACGGAAACATGAACTTTCACTAGCCATTCCTTCAGATGCGTTAACTTTATTTTTCTAAGTTAATAACAGAAACCTTAATATTTAAAGAATTTCTTTAGAGATTAAAACACTAATTGTCCAATTAGCTGTAAATTCAATCAATATAATTCCCCAAAATTGATTAATCAACTGGGGCCTACGTTTAAAACTAGGTAGACCTTACAGGAGACAAAAACAGGAAAGGAAGTACAGAGTACATACGACCTCAAGACCAAGCACCATGCAGGCTCAAAGAGAGGCGTTGTCTCAGACAGTGCTTGTTCTGGTGCTCCCGTTTGTAGGCAGGATTAAAACACCAGATAGTTATAGAGAAAATCTCAGCTTGCTAGGACTACATCAGATAAGCTTATTTTTTTATGTCCCATTATTCATTCAGAGGGACACACAGAACATTCTTTCTTTAGGTTTCCTCTCCTCTAGATCTCGGCAGGTGTGAGAGAGTGTGCGGTTCTAACTGTGCCCACGACGCACTGAGGCAGGTGCACTATCAGTTATCTGCTTGTTTCCAATGGGGAAACTGCATATAGAAAAGAAAAAAAAAACTTTTGTGACTATTTGTTTTTTTGTAGACAGATTTTTGTGAGATTGCTTTGTCATGTGCAATAGCTGTTGACAGAGAAAAGTCTATGAAACAACATAGGAATGTCTCATATACTTGATACTAATATGAGTTAATTACATACGCTAATATGAGATACTAAATCGGAATGGTTATTTTTTTCATTGAAACTGTGCTTCTTTTCTTTAGAGCTTTTGGTATTAATGGGTGAAATGCTGGCCATGAACGGCATCAGTGAATATGTCATTCTTCTCAAGGCAGACGAACGTTGTTACCAAACAAAAACCCTATTTATGGCTCATTAATTGACTTGATAAAAGACACTTGATCTTAAATGAAACATGAATCCGGGGAGCCTTCAACAAGTTGTGGCTTTGTTAATGATATGACTAGAGAAATATTAGTAATTGTAGTGTATGGGGTATTTTGGTAATGCCTGATCCGGAGAGCGGGTAACCTCGCATTCCGGAGATGTTTTCAATTGTAAACTTTTTTTCAGACCACGACAACATTAGCATGATCTGATCTGCAGAAGAAAGAGTCTGCGTGAAGCTAACAGGAGAAGACAGGTCTTCTTTCATCACAGCAGGCAGCCCTTCAGACCAAAAGAAAGACTTAAGGCTCATTAGGGTATTCATTGCTTGACATGGCATTCCCAGGTATGGGAAACCAAAAAAAAAAAGGAAAATTATTTTGTTTTTTTAAATGCATTTAGTTCCGAGATGTTTGACAATACGTGGTGTTTTCATTTGTAGCAAGCTGTCGCGCAAGAATGTTTATGTCATCGCCTCTTTGGTTTGTTTATTTTCCCTCTGACGACGGGCGTTCTCATGTGCTAGACCCACGGCTATGTCGAGGTTGTGTTACATGCGTGGGCAGCAGCGCCATTGCCACCGAAACACTCAAGGGTTTACTCCTATTGTGTCACACCGGCAATCCAGTTAAGCCCTTTGTCGATATTTGTATAATTAGATATATTTGCACGTGATTTAATGTTTCAGGTCCTGAATCGTGTCCTTTGACACAGCGGGCATCCGTAAATTCAGTCAGCAATCTTAAATGTCAATGGGGAAGGTGAATAGTTTTCAGTGTTCCTGTGTGGAATGCGATGGTACACACATGTCCTTTCAGAGTTGTCCGCTACCAGAATAGAATTGTTCCCTTAACTCGATTAATACAGGCCTTTGCATATGAAGATTCATGGCCATTAGCCTATGTTCAATTTACTATTTTTTTCTCATTTAAAAAAAGCCTGCTTAAGATAAAAGCTTTTATCAGGCTATTGTGTTTTAAATAATGAAGGTGCACAACATTATACTTTCAGGTCAAATACAGACCATTTTCAGCCGATACTTTTCAGCTGAAAGGGCTGAAACCCATAAATACAAATGTTTGGAAAATGAGGTCAAAACACTTTAAAAATATATATATATAAATAAGTAATGAATCTCATTAATTAATTTCCTACTTTTTGTACAACGAATCAGTTGGTCTTGGTTTTGCTGTGTTATGCAGACCTGCACTGTCTGGGGTGTCCACCTCAGGTTCTCGGTATGAATTACTTGACTGAATTCATAGAGGACCAGCTGCTCATGAGCACAGTTCCTGCTGACCGAGTCAACTGCATGTAAGGGAAGGTCACGGTACATGTTAGCGGGACCAAGGCCACAGAGTCGCCACACGTGCTGCATCACTCAAGAGCTGTGTGAGGCACTTCGTATGTAAAGGGCAGCTTCCACTTTGTCAGAGACTGAGGAAATAGGGTAATATAAATGTTTTGATGACTACCCCTCTTCCCCATTCCCCCATACAATTTTTTAAAAATTATGTTAAATGTGAGCAATATCACAAAAACAGCCCACCATTTTCAGTTCTGGCTTTCTGTTTAGAATTTTTAGAATAAGATTCAAATAAAGTAAAAACAGTTAGCCATTGGCCATGAATATTTAACAGGTCAATTTGCTACATTTAAGATTAACTGTTTAAGATTCACATATAATCCACATCATTTTTATATTCATGATTCATAATGGGTTTTTTTTATAAGACTGCAGGGTCTAAATGTTTTCTAAATGTTTCTATTTGTTTCATATTACTCATTTTCATGTTTGGAAAGCAACAACACCAAGATGCATGGCCTTGATACAGATCTCAAACTGGTCATATGAAAGCTAGTGTACAAGACTAAAAAGCATGTGCAAACTTGCAAAAAAACCTAAACTTTTCAGCATTCTCAACATCATTCTAAAGCATCCGACGAGCCATTTTTTTCATGGACCAAATTGTTTCCTGATCAACACGTTCACAAATTTAAACTAAACACACTATATCATCCAGTGCAAAATAAGAAACAACAGAATAAAAAAAACTGGATTGTAGTTCCTGATAATTACAATTTATAGGCCGATTCCACTTACTTTCCCATTCTCCTCTCACGGGCATATCAGTTTAACTTACCTGTCCATACCAGTTATATTCCAGCATTATGATGACGAGGGAGACAAACTGTTCTGAATTTATCTAACAAAAAGTTTACTGCCCTTTGTCCTCTTGCCACGCAAAAACTACTTTCCCTCTCCAGACTGATGTGTCCGGACTTCTGCAGCGTCCGCTCCAGCATCGGCTCTGCCACAATCACAGTTTTGTTGAAGTGTTGCCCTTTCAGTGCCTAGACCTGTTGATAATGAACCTGAACCTATTATTTTGAGTCAATGAATTGAAAGAAATAGGGCAAAGAATGAAAGCCACAGGGCCAATTACCAGCATTCTTTGATGTATTACTCGCCAGCACTCACCAAATCACTCTGTGCCTTTTGTCTTGATCCCTTGTGTTATTCATTAATTATTCTGGTGGGGTCGGAGGTCAGGTGGCTAATTGTGGAGGGAGCCCAGCCTGGTGGGGATTCTCCCAACACTGACACTGTCTCTGGCTGTGCCCAGCCACCTTGCATTATGCCAATTAATCCAATTCTTGGCATTTTTTTGTCCCGCCTCCCGCTCTCTCTTTATGTTTCATAATCTCCCACTCTGATGTTTTCATCAGGCCGCTCGGTTCCGTGAAGGAGCTGGCACGTTTGTCTGGGGGTGGGAGGTGTGGGGGGGTATTATTCTGCCCCGCAGGGCACTGGTGGCGTCAGCTGAACTAAGATGGACAGATAAACCCAAAGCCCCCCCACCCATATCTCAGAGACACACAACCTCTGCCCCTAGTCACCTGCACACTCCTTCCAGAGCCCCCACCCTACCCATCACCCCACACTATTCCCCTCACCTCCTAATGGTCATTGCTAGATAGTAACCCTATTTTTTCCCAGATCTTGTGTATGCACATTTGCCACTAAAGTGATACATTTCTGAGACGAGCTGGTAACCCTAAGTCTAACTCTAACTGTAACCCTAACCCTAAGTGTAAGACAGCTGGAATGAGGATTGGACACTTTCCATCTTTACTATGGGGACTCACGGGAGTTGTACAAAATATGTAAAAATATCTAACTAGCCATGACCCCTCCTAACACCAACAGTAGTCATTTATACCCCCCCCCCCCCTAAAACATGAGCTATATTGTATGGTAAAAAGATTTTGTTCAATAAAAATGAAAAATGAAAAGATATGTTTCACAATTATTCACACTCCTGTTTTCAGTACTTCATGCACCCTCCCTATGAGTCATCTCATATAGTGTTTTATGGGATTGGTGAACATATTGTAACTACAGGTAACATATGTTAACTACAGAAGGTAATTGCTCCAATTTTATCAACTCCTCTCTTTCCTCTGGCTCTGTCCCCTGTCCAAAACCCCCTCCTCAAAAAACCAATTCATTTCCCTGTCTCTCTCCTCCCATTCCTTTCTAAAACAACTGTCAAACATCTGCTCATCTCCTACAGAATGACCTGTTCAGGTTTCATTCAAATGTTGAAATACAGTTTAACATGTGGTAACAATTGTAAAACTATGAATGTACACAATGTTAGCCTATATTTGTGGTCATTTGACACAGTAAACAAGTTACACACAATCATAAGCAGCTACTTAATTCCCCTGTTTCCTCCACAATCAACAAACATGATCTCCATTTTACAATGTGTACAAAAGTAGTTACACTGCAGCTATGACTTTTTCAAACCCATTTTTTTGCACTGTCAAGACGACATATGAGCATTTCGCACCCCATATCGGCCATAGAAGTGGTTGCCTTGACTAAATATGTGTCGTTCTGACTGGTTTAAACACATTACCTATACTGTCATTTTCTGGAGAAAGCGGCCCTCTCCAAAAAACGGCAGTATAGGTTGTTTGTTTAAACCAGTCAGAATGACACATATTTAGTTTAAAATATATATTTTTTTAACCAGACAGGCAACCAGGCAACTTCTTCGGCCGATATGGGGTGCAAAATGCTTATATAAGTCATTTTGACAAACAACCTATATGGTCATTTCGGCTGGAGATCATGTTGGTAGTTACAGTGTGCTTACACAGGATTGCCACGGTGACTGGAGAATGGACTGAGAGATGATCTGGGCTCACAGTGGACCCCCGTCAGCATTACGAACATTGGATCCAGGGGGTGGCGAGCTAGGGGCGCGAGCAGGCCAAACACTGAAGAGCACGGTACGATTTCTGAAAACCGTGAGTTAGTGTACAGTAGGGGTACCTGCCACACTATAACTGGGGTCCTCCTCTGCAACCATTGAGTGTTGGAGCTGACATACCATGCGAGTTCTGCAATCAATGAGTCATACACCCCCCAGTGGTGGAACGATCTTCTCGAGACTCAAAACCCACCTCTTCAGACTCCATTACCACTAATTGTCATCACCACTGCTTTCATGTTCAATACTGCATTTTGTAATGTGTATCTATGTTGATGGCTGTCCCCAAAACAAAACAAAAACTAACAAAAATAAAAAACACCTACCTTTAACCCCCTTGTGTTACAGGTACGGTTTGCAGCTGCCAACAATTATGTCTATTACTGTATCACGACACTGATCTCTGGCACGGACTATGGTTGATCTTACCATGTATTAATGCACTTTTTGTAAGTCGCTCTGGATAAGAGCGTCTGCTAAATGCCTAAAATGTAAAATGTGTAATGTAAAATGTACAATGTTTCTCCACCTTGGGATGTGGCTTTAGTTGTTACCACCAGCATTACCATTCTTGCTGGCTCACTCAGATTTAATACAGATTTACTATACAAGGGACAAGCAAAGTCTGCCATCACCTGGAACAGCTTGCCAGGTCAGGTAGTAGAGGCAGAAACACTTTCTATTCAAGTCCAGGCTAGATGCAGTACTAGATACTCTTTAGATTAGGACGTAACAAGCCTAGATGCACTGAATGGTCCATGATTAAAATAATTACCATCATCATAATATTTGGGGGACATTATATTGTTGATAGTTTTTTTAGGTTTTTGCCAATACATACTTTTACATACCCATTACATGTTTTGAGAACACTAAACATATACAGTAGCTAAACATATTTTCAAAGATTCAATGTTTGTCCATCTGGCACAATCTATTCCCCAGTATGTGTTATTATTGTGTCCCTGGTATCATACAAACTCATACAAATATGGTACCCTCCAAAATTACGTAATTGCTCATTTTTATCAAGGGTGTGATTCATTTTGGAGGGTACAGTTTATGTAAATTGCATGTTAGTATCACTTGGATTAATCCTTTTAATAAAATGGTCTCTTTTGTCATGGAGTGAGATAGCTCATGAGCAATAGTTATGTATTCATCTGAGTGCAAGGGATAAATTCCATCTTATATCTGTGGTTATTGTTGTATATTCAGCTGTCACAGCCAGCAACCTCCCAGCGAAGGAACAGGCTGCAAGAAAGCTGGAGCAGGCCCTGGCCAAGTCTTTTGGAATAATATCAGTTTTGATTTGAACTGAGTGCTCAAATCACCCTGAAAATGAAGGGTTAATGTGATAAGAGAATCTTCTGAGAATGCAAAGAAGGTGGGGAGCCACAGAGGAGCTCCTTGCGAGACACGAAAACAAAAGAAACATAATTTTGGGAGTGATTCATAGCAAAGATCTCCACCATTGAGAGAAAGAGGGAGGAACGTCTGTCAGGCCAGCATTGAAGAAGAACAGCACAGGCCAGAGTTTTCCTTGCCTAAAAGGGTAGCTAATTGAATGATTTCTGTTGTCCACGCATCCATCATTCTGTGGTTCCCCCGTAATGTTATTATCAAATAAGTGAAAATGTGAAATGTTGTCGAAATGTCATTTTGTGTCATTTAACCCTGTGTCATCTGGGTTAAGTGAGGTGATGCTGAAAAGAGGGTCTTTTAACACACTATTTTTTCAGCCTGGATTCAATCATTTTACATTACATTTACATTTTAGGCACTTAGCAGACGCTCTTATGCAGAGCGACTTACACAGTTTACATTTCTTTACATACAATCTATTTATACAGCTGGATATTTTACTGAAGCAATTCAGGTTAAGTACCTTGCTCAAGGGTACAACAGCAGTGCCCCACCTGGGAATTGAACCTGCAACCTCTGAGTTGCAAGCCCAGCTCCCTAACCATTACACTACACTGCCAGCCATAGTCAACATAGTCCTTAACTTTGACTCATAAGTAATACAAGTCCTAGTTCCTTTCATCACAAGCATGGTTTCACGAGTTGAACAACCACAATGCTGAGTAAATCCAGGTATAGTATTTTTGTGCTGCCCTTTTTCAGTACTGTAATCCTTAGGAATAAACGCCAGGATTTTAAGAGCTTATAATTAGCTCAGTTATTGATGTTGTTTTTCCTGTAAGCTCTTTTAATAGTTCAAAGTAACCTAAACCATTCCAGAAGTTTAGCGCTTTGGTGGTGCAATTTACCATTCACATGATTAAAAGAGCACAGCCAGGATTCAATAAATATGTTTCCTTAACTTTGACTCTCGAATAAATGCAAGTGTGTTCTTTGTTTTTCTTCACAAACACAGTTTGTGGCAAATTAAATTGTAGGCCCTTCTCTAAAAACACAATGCTTGCAGTCGCAAGTCGCTAGGTGTTCTAGTATCATTTGTATTTTCTACAAGAAGAAAACTTTAAAACAATTGTGCTCTTTCGGTGTGCTGATATGTGGCTTTTATATTTATTTTTACATTTTACATTTTAAGCATTTAGCAGACGCTCTTATCCAGAGCGACTTACAAGATGTGCATCAATACATGGTAGGAACAATCGTAGTTAGCGCACGAGATCAGTGCAGGAATGCAGCAATAGACATCATTGCAGGCATCTGCGTACCATTTTTCATCACCACTTTTAAGTGATGTGACGATGCATAATTCAAGTGCAACATCTCCAGTGGAGGTAAACGCTTCATCCAGTGTCTCAGATCACCAAAAGATCAAATATCAAGCCTAAATGAACGGTGATCTAGACCTAGATCTTATCTTCAATTTCACACTATTCTTAGATATTAGAGACTCTCTCTACAGCCATATCTACTCAGTCCCATTTATAGTTAATTTGCTCTAGTAAATGTAGTTTTAAATTTAAATGTCAATTTTATTGAATATACAGGTAACTGCCAATCATGAAAGAAACATTTGAGGGTGCCACAGCAGGTACCGGTGATAGGCCTGACCCTCCCCTTTCCAACGTTGCTTTTATTTTACATTTGACATTTTAAGCATTTAGCAGATGCTCTTATCCGGAGTGACTTACAAGATGTGCATTAATATATTTTGGCAGTTACATACAGTTCTATTCTGATCAACTGAATTGTTATGCTACAGATTCAACACAGAGTCTCAGACGGTAAATGCACTCGTCATGAGCATAAGCCGGGTCCTATAGCTGAGACGTAGAGCCTGAGCTATGTCATTAGCTGATTACGACCAAGAGTCTGCAGTGACAAGGTCAAATTGGTTTCATCCCGCCAGAGATAGTGTGGCTTTAAGGTGAGTTACCGCTACCTTACTTCCTTCAAACAGAACGTCAGGTGTCCTTTGTCATCAATTTACATTGCACCCTATATACAAATATAAGTCGGAACATTCAAGAATTCTGAATATGACACCATAGTGTAACCACATTATCTTGAATGCTGTAATGTCACAGGCTTTCGGTGTGTTTCAGTGCTTAATTGCTTAATTTAAGTCATTGATTGGCTAAAGAGCAAACATGTCTGGTTTCCAAGTGCTAAAATGGCAGGAAACCACAAAAACATGAAGACACTATGGCCCTCCAGGACTGGAGTTTGACACACCTGAGCTAAATAATGTATAAGACATAAGACATTGTCCCTCCCTGTCAGTCCGGTGGAAGAAATGACACAACACATGTCCAACCAGCAGTTTATGTGTTTGCTGATACTAAAAGCAACTATTAGTGGAATAATGCAATTTGCGTGCTTGTAAAAATAATATTTAGTATACAAGTGTCCACAGGTAATTGTCAAAATAAAGGCAACACTTAAATGAAGGATCCTATTAAATGGGTACAGTACTGTGAGTGTCCGTTGGGTTGTGCCAGGGCTGGTACCGGCTGAGAGGCCCAACCCTCCTCTTTCCATTGACCCCCCACCCCCATCTGGGACTCTCCTATCCCGGGCCAGGGCCGTTTGAGTGTCCCCCCTGGGTTCCCAAGTAGCACAGCGTTAAAACCAAAAGGCAGGATTGGCGATTCCAAATTCCTATTTCACTCTAAAGGCACGATTGGCGGTTCAAAATGAGGAGAGATACATTTAGAAGCAGGGCATTATGTGAACTGGAAAAAAGATGGTATTGTGAAAGTTTTTCAGTTGAAGCCCATTTTTAATTGGTGTAGAAGCAGTGGCCAGGGGATTAGCTAATGTAGTCACACTTAATTAAAGCACACATCGGTCCTGTGTGAGAGGCCACAAATCAAGTTCCACTCAGAGATGTACAGATAACCCAAGGTCAAATGTCCCTGAGGACAGGGACTGACTGACTTTATCGTTCAACGATCTTGCATGGGGCAGTAATGTTATAAACATGTTATAAAACTATGTTGTCAAATCCAGAGAATGCTGAACCAAAACATGGCTTAAATGCAAATTTCGTATGACAGATCATGGTCACTGGTCATTATTGTGTCACTGGTCATGCATGCTCTGCATGCCAAGAGAGGAGGCAGAAGGAAATCAAGTCAACATCAGTGCACCATATGTGTGGAAAGAATGGGGAATAAAAATAGTGTAAACACAAATGTATTCACAAGACCTAGTAGTGCTGGCACTGGCATGTGAAAATACAGAGAACCTTTGATATAAACATGACATTTATGTGACTGGTCACTGGTCACTGGTCATCTACTGATAATAGATACTGTGCATTCCTTTTTTCATTTCCATGTCTCGCACATGGACTTCCTGTGCCAATGAATAATGAATTGTTAGTCCAATGTGATTGGACTACAGCAGAGTAATGTGATTCGTTTTTCCAATGCAATGTGTGCTACAGGTATTCCTATTTGCAGAATAAGTTGGAAAATCAGTAGTCATTCATATGCTGTTTTACACATACCAGATTTTTCTTGCAATCATAAATAAAGATCAGCAGCAGACTAAATCTCAGCCTCTATGTGGCCAGAATGCAGAAAAATCTCACCTCTCTCAGCGCAGTTCCCGCACTGGCATGGAGATCCATGCAAAAGTTTGCCACTACCGGCTGTTCCGTGCATTCTACCTTCCTTTTGAATCCTATTAGTGCCTGAACTTAGTTTAACTGAAAAAGACTGCCGACTTCACTCAATTAGCCCTAATAGGATTAACTGTTGGTATGGACTGGGAGGTTTAAATAGGAATGGAATTTTGGCAGACACCTGCTGCATGCACTGCATTAATCTCATAAAGTCTAGTATGTAGCCCTTGTTAATGGAGCGTTGATTCCAGTGGCCTGCGTTTCAGGGCTCAGCAAGCTGGCAAGAATGAGAGCCGTCTCTGTTCCCGGCCAGCACAGCAGCCAGGGCCGTATCAGTGAGAGGGAGACATCTGTGAGCTCGACTTGGGGTGAGGGGGTTGTGGGTCTGTGTTTAAACCACCCTCAGAATGCGCTGTGTGGCCCTTTTTCCTAAAGGGAAAAAAAATCGCCCAGTTCCCCCTCAAGTGCGTGAGTGCTCGGTGGAATACAGAGGCTAAGGTGTCTCTCTCGAGGCTAAGGTGTCTCTCTCTCGAAAAAACTGCCATAATATCAGCGTTCTATATCAGAATTAGTAGCAATATGTTTTCATCAAGGAATTACACTCATTGGATGATTACTTAATTAATTTGATGTGTGCACATTTACTGATTATGGGGCTAACTATGCGTGAGATCACAGCTGCCTTGACAATGTGCCAGGAAAAATATTGGATTTCCATCCCAAACACACCAAGGTCCTTTTAAAACCTACTCATTGTTTGCCTTTATTGGACTGGTTTCTTATTAATGATAGTGCTTCATTATTACTGCTTCATTCTTGTTGATATTTTGAAGGCAGCTTTCCTTTTTTTTGAACATTTGTTTTATTAATAATATTTTTTTTTCCAGAAAACATTTTTCCAAAAACAAATCTTCATAAATATACAACTTATTTGAGGTTCATTGGAAGGTTATGGAACTATATAGTGGCCTACAATGGTTTCTTGTTTCCCTAGGATATAAAGGGAACACATGTTTGAAATACTGTGATCAGCCATAATCATGATGAAAGGCAAAGAACTCCATGAAAGCATCAGGTTATTGATCTCTACAGAGCAGGAGATGGCAAAAAAAAAATCACTAAAAAGTTGAAGATACTGTGTCAATTATTATGAAGGTTAAAGCGATTAGGTAGAGGATGCAAGTCTATCTTGCCCCCACATGTAGTGAGATGGATGGCAAAAAAAAATTGAAAGGTGTGTAAAGCATTCAATGACGCCTACATGACAATGGCCTTTATGGCAGAGTTGCAAGAAGGAAGCTTCTTTTGAAGACAATTCACCAAACTACATCTGAACTACAATTGGAACCGTGTCTTGTGGCCGAATCGAGCTTTTTGGACATGCAAATCAGCGTTATGTTTGGCGTCCAAAGAATGCAAGTAATGTTGAAAAGCACCTCATGGCTACAGTGAAACATAGTGGTGGATCTTGAATTCTTTGGGGTTGTTTTGCATGCACATGCTAAATTAAAATAGATGGAGCCATGCTTACTTACTAAAATAGATGAACTCCAGCATGTACCAAAACATTTTGGGATCATTGTCAAGACAACGATCCCAAATATATGTCCAAAGAAACAAGAAATGGTTGACAGAGCACAAGATCAATGTCCTGATGTGGCCATCGCAGTCTCCAGACCTGAATCCAATTTAATATTTGTGGGTTGAACTCAAAAAAGCAATCCACAAATGTCAACCCAAGAATCTGAAGGAACTAGAACACTTCTGCATGGAGGAATGGTTGAGGATCCCCCCCAAGAAGTTCCATCACCTCGTACGACACTACAGAAGGCAAGTACTTGCTGTTTTAATGGCCAAGGGAGGAACCACAAAGTACTGATAACAGGGGTGTGAATATTTGTGATTCTAGATTTTTCTGGGAAAAACATTATAATTTGTGAACCGTTCGATTTTGCGTATAATGTGCGTATAATCTTTTTTTGACATGAGTGACAGACATAACCCCGCAAAACCATTACAGTGGAACCTCGGCCTGCGAACGCCCCTACTCACAAACAAATCGGCCCACGAACACACTTTCCGAACAAATTTTCACTCGGCCCGCGAACAAGCCCTCGGTGCACGAACGCACAAACACACAAACTCGCGGGCTTCTCGCCGTAGCGCATCGTGGATAGCGTCAGTTGTGCTTAGTACTCAGCATTGTTTACATCGTTCGTCGTTGTGTTCTCCTTTGATACACGTTCTTTTTGTGCTATTTCCATTAAATTTGCCCTCATTATGGCTCCCAAGAAAGTGAAAAGTGCGAACCAGCCATCGAACCACTTCAAATGATACAAAGAAGAGAAAAAACACCAGAAACACAGTTGCCCGATGTTATTATGGAATCGGACTCTCCCTCGTAGGCCTCTCCTTCGACGGAGTAGTCTTCCTCCTCCTCTCCTCCTCCTCCACCATCCACCTGTGCCAGAAACTATCAACCACAAAGGTAAAGTGTACAATTATTATGTTTTATTTTAGTATTATTGTACTTTTCTATAATTAAGAACCCATAAAAAAGTTTTTAAAAAGTGTTTCTGGGGCTGGAGAACGGATTAATTGGATGTATATTAATTTCAATGGGAAAAATTATTTCGGTTCGCGAACATTTCGGTTTGCAACCGGAGTCAACGAACGAATTAAGTTCATGGGCCGAGGTGCCACTGTATTTATATCCCATGACCTGGGTCCTGTTCAGCTCTTTGAATAAGGTGGAATTTCAGTGAACACTGAAAACTATTCTAAATTGAGGTATGGGTAAAAGGGGCCAGGGGCCCTGTGAAAGACTATACAGGCAATAATGTATTACAACAAACAAATCACCCATGCAAACCTACTTGTGTGATAAAAGGGGCAGGGGAAACAATATTACCTGCTCTTTTTCTCTGAGCAATTGTATTAGTATAAATTAATGTAATATCCCCATTTTTTGAGCATACAATATAGCTTATTACCTGTATTGTTTATTTTATACACCCTTCTTTATCAGTGGTGTGAATAATTTTGAAGGGTACTGTATACTCTATATGTAGTATTATTAGTATCAGTAGTATTAACACAATGTTTTTATTAAGGGTGTGAATAATTCTGGAGGGTATTGTATATGCTGATAATACAGTATAGAGGTTATAAAATACCACTAAATGGAGACATCCTGTTGTTTTCTATAATTTTTCCTTTTTTTATTATTTCTTTTCATGGACAAAATATAAAAGAATGTTTGCCCTCCCCACACCAACTCGCCGCTCATCTCTACAAGGCAAGCAAATTATCCAAGGGCAGCGAACTCCGCTTCCTTCGAGAAGGAATTCGCCCACCCACGTTCAGGAGACACCCTTGCGCACTTTTCAGCGAGTTCATGCCGGCTCACCCTCCCCCCCCAGGGCAGACAGCCAAACGCTGCCCCCGATCGGGACTCCCCACCAGGGCCAGTCTGGTAAAGTCAGGTTTCGAACCGCGACCATGATGGGCAGCTCACACTCGTAAAGGACCAGCCAATACGGGTGCATTAGACCGTTACGCTATCGGAGGCCCCAGGGGGCAGTCTATGCAGAGGAGAGCCTGCTCCACTTCAAACACAGTTCAACTCACAGCCCACCCCCGCCTGGCGCCCCATGCACTCTCTGAGACCCCAGCCTACAGAAGTTTGTCCCAATTATAGCTGCTGGGTGGTTCATCGTGTTAGGACACCATTCTAGTGTTTGGATGGGCCCTGTGCTAGATGCCAGCTGTGGCCAGCAGCCCCTCAGGGCGGTGCACAATCGGCCGTGGTGTCGCTAGGGAAGGGAGGGATGCAGAATGCCAATGTCTCATCCCGCACTGGTCAAGTGCATCGAGTCACTAGTCAATTGACGCCAACCGCACAAGCTACACACGAAGCGTCCCCCTCCGACTCAACGTCTGTGCGAGCACAACTGGTGGACTACTGAGATAAAAGAAGCAGCAGCTGACATGACGTGAGCGCGTACTTCTCTACACTCACTCAAATTGACGGAGGAGGTTGCAGTGATGAGCATGAACACTAACAAATTGCGCATTCAAAATCGGGAGGAAATTAAATAGAAAATATATTACATACGTGAAGGTAAAATAAAACAGAACATTTGTACACACTCTCTCTTTTCCTTGATTTATCTCTCTCTATCTCTCGATCCCTCAATTTCAGTTCAGTTCTAATGACTTCTCTCTTTCTCTTTCTCTTTCTCTTTCTCTTTCTCTTTCTCTTTCTCTTTCTCTTTCTCTTTCTCTCCATCTCCATCTCCTTCCTCCCTCCCTCAAAAATAAACAGACAGCAGAGGAGCAGAAGTCTGATCTGCAGGAATTTATGCCTCTGCTCTGTTTCTCTGTACGTCCGACTCATTTCCTCTGAAAGGCTGGGCAGCAGAAAGGGGAGAAGAAATTCTCTCTCTCTCTCTCTCTCTCTCTCTCTCTCTCTCTCTCTGTCTCTTTCTATCCCTCCACACTCAGCCTCACGCAGGGTAAGCACTTTTTCCCATTCTCGCTGAAGCCACCGAGGGAACCTAGCTGCAGGATCTGGGCCCTACGCCCGCAGCGTTCAAATGAACACACGCAGCACACCCAACATCTGAGCAAAACGATGGCAGTGGCAAAGCAACATATTTATAAAGAGGCTTAGCGGTTTGTCAGCGCTTTGTCGGGAATGACTTCAGACAATGCAACTAAAAAAATGTAAAAAGGGAACGGGGGACTCTTAATTAATCACCCTTGAAACACAAAGAACCTTGTGGGTGGTATCGACTCAAACGCCCGGACATCGGTATGTGTTTGGTAATCACATTATAAGGTTAAGTACAAGCAGACTTAAGGCGTGAGCTATTTCAAGCCAACTTGTGTCTTCGGCTACTGCCTCTCAAAGGTTTGTTTGATATGATAAATCCAGTTTAATCCCCCAAAAGGACTGCTACAACTTCAGTCATACCCTCCAGCAAAGTAATTCACCTCAATCACTCAAAAAATGTGGCCGCTTAAAGCTTTACTGGGTATGTAAAATTATAAGGATTATAAACTGCCGTGGAAAAGTATCTGATAGGAAAATAAATGAATAATAATAATTACATCCAATACATGCATATCCGTGTGTGTGTATGTATAAATATATATATATATTGTATATAAAGAACATAAAGTATACTGTATATACAGTCGGATCCAAAAGTCCACAAAATCTTTACTCGGGAATAATTTGACCTCTAACTATTTCACTAAGCACTGCTGACATAATTACAAACAGCTGCAAAAACTTTTTCAAAGGAAGTGTCTTTTTTCAAGATTAAAGCACCTGCAGTAGCAACAAGAACAAATAGAGGACCATATTAATTATGTCAATATCCGGTATTATTTGTTACAAGACCAAAACAACTCACACTGTGTATTAGGAGTGTCCATGTATTAAGACTTAAATAAAAATAAAAATAAGGTTTCACAACATTTTTAGGAAATTAAAGGCAATGGTGTGCAAACAAAATATTTATAGATATTTTAATTTCATACCATCCTTTCTCAAACAAACATTTTTTCAAATTTGTATCAGTGTTTTATGATATTCTTGAAATAACAAATACGGTACCAACGGATATCCTCGGCCCTCGCCTGTCCAACAGACGCAAAGTGTTACCTTTATTTTGGCAGTTACCCCTATGTATGTATCATGTATTTATATATACAGTGTACAAGTTAAACAAATCAGACCCTATCACCTGATATGTGCATTCTATGTGCCTCTCAGATTTGTCAGAGTAGACCTGCAGTGTGAAATGCCAGCTCGTACAGAGAGATTAGGATAAACAGATGGGCTCTACCTTCCATGGCGTCTCCGGGCTGTGCCAGGCCAGTGGCCACTGCCCATAGGGGCCCTGAGAGATGGGGGCTCGAGGGTGCGGCTGGTGCCAGGGGTCAAAGTGGGGCTCCGGGCCCCAGTAATCCTCCTCCACCTCCACCTGGTTTCTCATCAGCTGCACGTGGGTCTGGAACATGGCCCTCCCGCCGGCCCTGCCCTGTCAGTCTGCACAGACATAAGGCACATTAGGGGGATTGGGGGCGAGATCCCAAAACAAACTGGATCACACACTGACACCTGCTGGAAAAAAACAGGGCCTAAGGGGTGACCATCTCTGCTTCATATCACAATCCCCCACTTCATCACGCAGCATCACTGATTTCATTCACTACACATGATTGCTGAGTGTGTCATTTCAGTAGTCCTGTAGCTCAGTTGGTAGAGCATGGCACTGGCAATGCCAAGGTTGTGTGTTTGATCCCACCGGATTACATGTCCATCGTTTGGATGGGATGGTAAAAACCAAGATCCTGACTCTCTGTGGTCATAAAAGATACCATGTCGATTTTCAAAAAAGTAGGCTGTTAACCTGGAATCCTGGCCAAATTCCGAACCAAGATAATGTGTATATATACATATATGGAATTCATTCATAGCCTCCCGTGTGGTCTAGTGGTTTCAACGTCCGACGCTGGCCACAGCAACCGGGGTTCGATTCCCCGTCGCGCCAGAGTCAGCTCTGGCCAGGAGTGCCACCGGGGCGGCAATTGGCTGTCTGCCCCAGGGTGGGGGGAGGGAAGCCAACACAGTTCACTCTACACAGGAGAGGTTCTGTTGTTGGTTTTGCTTATCGGTTTTTAAATGGCTTGTTTGCTGAAAGCCTCACACTGTATTAGAAGCATGTCTTACTTTTATGGAACCTCACTCAAATAATCAAAAAATATATATATAATATATGCCATTTAGCAGACGCTTTTATCCAAAGCAACTTACAGTAGTGAATACATACTTTTTTCTTTTTTTCAGTACATGTAGTCCCAGTGGGAATTGAATGCACAACCTAAGCGTTGCCAACACCATGCTCTACCAACTGAGCCACACAGAACCACAATGTTTTTATGTTTGCAGAATTCCACTGAGATATAATTAAAATGTACAAATGGTAACAAACAACAGCATGTTCTCTATAAACCATCTCAATTACTGTGGTGCACAGAGACAGTAAACAAAATAAGAGGATCATTCAGAGGGGGAAAAATAATATTTCTGTTGACAGACATTTAAATGTTATAATTTACAAATAATTCAAAGGATTCACTCTTTAAGGACTAACAATATTTGGGGAACATTTTCAGTCACATGCTTCAATCCAGCGATGCAGCATGGTCAGTCACAATGTCTAATTGTAGTCAAGATAGAAATAAAAATATGATTGGTTAATTGTAAAACAGATTCCTTACTAAGCCGTTCCAACAGTAAATCAAAACTGTAACAACTGTATCAGAAATCAGATCCACAGGATGAGATAACACCACAGAAGGTGATGAGAGATATCACTAAATTTGCATTATGTTTGCATGTCACAAGTTTACATATTGCAGCTAATATTTATCGTGTGGATATTAATCCAGCTAGGTTGTATTGCACACTGTTTGCCTTTGTAATTCAGACGTACACAGAGAGGGAACGTGAAAAGCAGTAATCAATAACATTGATCGGTGACTACGGGTTTAACAGGTAATCTTCAAATCCTTGGGATTAACCTCAGAGATGTGTATTATGTCTGTTTGTGTGTCTGTTTGTCTGTCTGTTGCTAAAACCTATCATCAGTAATGCTGAAAGATGTGTTCATGGTAACCACAGGTTTCATTTCTCTTCCATAGTGTCCAAATAAGTAGTTTCCTTATTTCTCCCTATCTGCCCTTGGGCAAAAGTAGTTCCACGCAACATCTTGTTAACATGACATCCATTGACACACATGACAACACCAGTAAATTCACATAAACTTGGGTTAGGTAACTTTTAATTTAGTTCTGCACATCCATTCATCTTACACTCTCAGAAAGAAGGTATCTTGTTGTACCTATTCAATTACAAATGCTTGTCACTGTGGCAGTATCCCTGTGGGCTATTGAATTGTACCTTTAGTCAGAAGAGCATAATTGTACCCTTGCAAGAAAAAGAATGTTGCTTGCTGTACAAGCCTCA
Source organism: Aldrovandia affinis (assembly GCA_029706075.1). Lineage (NCBI taxonomy): Eukaryota > Metazoa > Chordata > Actinopteri > Notacanthiformes > Halosauridae > Aldrovandia > Aldrovandia affinis. The sequence goes on from JAINUG010000006.1 coordinate 2,939,838, forward strand.
TTTTCATTCCATTATGGCTGCCAGTGTGAATAAAGATGCATTACCCTACCTTGGTACATATCTGTACCTTTCCTCAATTTGTACCTCAATTTATGTAAAAAAAAAAAAAAAAAAAGATCATGAAGGATCTTATGTGGACCTTTGAATGTACAATGAACACATTTGTACCATGAGGAACAATATTTGTACCTAATTATACCTTTATTTTGGAGAGTGCAGTTACAATATAAAGTGAAGAATGCTCACTATGCCAGCTGCCTAACAGTGTTCGCAGCCGAGTTAATCCACAGGAGCTCTGGTGCGCTGCTGCCACTGGCAAAGAAGGACACTGCTGTCCCGTTCAACATAATTCAAGGTCACGCAAAACTGTGAGGTGAACCCCAGGTTATTAAGCTCCCTGCTGGTGGCCCTTTCCCTTGGCCCGCAACGCTCAGACTCCACTTTGTACTCCAGACGGTTGCGTGAACGACAGAGGATGATGTCACTCTGCTCTGAGGAGCCCCGTGTCCTGTAGCTAATTGGCTGTCCAAAAGATGCCTTTTCAGAGCCATGTTTAATGAGTGACACACATGGACTCACTTGAATAAAAGGCATGGAGGGGATAATGAAGACAGGAGTGACAATGCAGATGGGGGGGCAGGCAGATTAGGCCTTGGTCCCAGGCCCTGTGCACAACAGAGGGGGGGAATTTGAGGACACGGGACAACATGGGACATCAACCCATTGAAGGGGGATTAGACCCCACCACAGAATGGTCGACAAGCAGGGAGAGCCTGTGGAAGGATGGCTGGAGGAGTCAGGCTGACTTGTGCAGGCCTGTCTTAGGCAGAAGTGGTCATGGCTCATCGGTATTTTGTGTTTAGAAATCAGGGCATGAGGGGACACTACTGTCCCTCGTGCCCAGGGATGTCGCTTTCCAACAGTAAACAGGGCAAACAAAAGAGCGCCGTCTAACAAGGTGAAGATGTGGAGGTGAAGAAGCCGGCTGTAGGCATGGTTAGAGCTTCAGACGTGTGGTAATTGGCAGGAATCTCTCTACACCTCTTCGGCTGTGCAGTGCAAGTGGTTTCTTTAAAAATAAAAATAAAGTAAAATCTGATTCTGTCTGCCTGCAGCACTGCCCAGCTCTGCTGCTGTGTAATTGCCCTTATTAGACACTGTTCAAATTTGAGGAATAAATAGACAAAACTGGCCCACACTGTCTAATCTGCATTCCTGGCACAGACGCTTATTTTAGAATACTCAGAACAATAGCCCATGTCTGGACCCAGTGAGTGTCTACTCTCTCCAGTGTTTAAATGTAGGCCATTCTTAATGGTGCTCATTACCGCTAATGCTAATGAACACTTGGCAAATCAATTAACAAACAGAAAATTAACTTGTGGTTAAATAGCACTCACTTTGGACCACCATTGACATACACTAATAATTATTTTTAAAAATATACAAATAAATAGTAATGACCTTCGGATTTAGTACATTATGACTGATATCTAGTGAAGGGTAAAAAAAAGGTTGTTAATGGTGACTTTGATGGTATAAAAGGTTCTGTGTGGCTCAGTAGGTAGAGGCTTTGACAATGCTTAGATTGTGGGTTCGATTCCCATTGGGGCCACTGAAAAATGTATGCATTCACTACTGTAAGTCATTTAAAGTGTCTGCATATATGTAGTATATTAAAGATTTGTTTTTGTACTGTTTTAATAGTATTCCTTCTGGTTAATGTCCTCTATTGTGTCTTGTTAAGCCATGAAACATGGCCTGCTCTTGAGAAAAAATATATAATTAGATCAACGCGCCCTGGATAGGGCATTTCAAGCCCACGCTGCAAACGTCTGATGGGCGTGGCAAGTGCTGTGGAAAACCTGAGAAACTCTGGTGTACGCTGTGACTATTGATTCTGGAACAGAGCCTTGTTTGATTTGTCTCGGCCGTTATTGTCTGCCGCGCTGTGGAGCGGTCCCGTGGAGAAAGAAAGACTAGGTATTTATATCTCGAGAGCTTGTTGGGGCTTGAGAGAGACGCACCTGCACGAAGGCTTACTGTGGGGCAGTTAACAACCCTTTGAAAGATTCAAAGCGGCAGCTACAAGGGCCTTTTTCTGCCTTTTCAAGGAAAAAAGGAAACAAAAACCCCTGCTTCCCCCAGCTGTGCCGCTGAGGTGGGTTTTCCTGCTGGACGGACGCCCCGAATGCTCAGAGGAGCGACAAAGAAGAGAAAAAAACGAGCGTCGTCACCGTCCGGTAAAACACGCTTCAATAAAGACTTGTCGTCGTCTGTGAACACTGTCTTTTCCCCGGCCCTGTCATAGGAAGTGTGTGTTGTTCCAGGGGAACTCTGGGCGGCAGTGTCACAGTCTGGTGACCCCCTCTCCTCATTAAAACCTTCCCAGGGACATTTCTCTGTGTGGGGCTCCGCGAATCCTGTTCGTTTGGAGGCCTTTGTTTTGATCATGGTGACAAACGCAAACACTGTTTCTCTCACTCCCGTCTTTCGGCGGCCTGTCAGACTTTATTACCAGCCTTTTAAGAAAAAGCACCTATTTATTTGCTCTTTTCGTGGCTAATTCTCTCTTTGTCCTTTGTGCCTCCTGTGTTGCTCGCAGCTCGCTGGCCCTGAAAGCCTTTCTCTGCCCAGGACTTGAATCACAGAGCAGGGATAATGAGGAAACGACGCAGCGGCAGGCAGGTTTTTATGCGATCGGCTCTGTTCCCATCGCTGGCCAACATGTTCTTTTCCCTTTACGGTTTCCCCCGATATTTGGAATTCATAAATGTAAAGGTGATTTTTAGATGCAGGTCCCCTGTACGCAGTTTTAGTCCATTTTTTATTATTACTTTCCTTTCTCAACTAGTCAGCTTTAATGCGGGAATCAATGCATGCTACAGTAGTAGACTACAATTCCTGTGGCACCGTCTAAAAGTTTGGTTTCGTTTTCTTGTTGTTTTCTGTTTTGTATGTCGAATGCTGGGCTCTTTTCACTTGTTTTAATGGTTCATTTGGTTCCAAGATAAGTATTGTTCCCTGGTTGATAAAATAAGAGACTAGTCTTCATGTAGGCCGGGGTACAGATATATATTATATAATATAGTTGTGAGAAATTGCACACACAAATATGGCCATTAAACAGATCATGCTGTAGAATCCATCGCATAGCATGGCTCCTCACTTTTATCTGGACGCTGTCTCTTTATAATTATAATTTGACACCTCTGAAATCTTGTTTAGATGCACTATTTGGCAGTATACAGTCTGCCACATGCATCTGGTTTAGTGTGATGTAGTGCCTACTGGCCAGAGGTTTAACTTCAGCTATGTTCTATGTCTCTGTGGACTCTACACACCTAAAACAGTCCACAAGGCTGGCTTCAAATGTACCCAACAGTCTTAACTTATGTTGTGCCAGGGAGGGATACAGACTGTTCTTTATGCGACAAGGCTCGGGAAAAAAAGGGGATTTCTCCTACCCATTGAAATTATGACACAACTTTTCTTAAATCACTCACCTTGACCTATTACCTTGTTGGTATTTTTCCGTCAGTTTCAGTTGGGTTTCAGTGTGAGGCCATGTGTGCTTGTATAATTTTGCGGCACAAGAGAATCTTGTTTTTATGCTTAACGAGTCAATCACATCGCCATTTCTCTTTCAATAGGGGTGTGATAGGTATACACTTCCATGGAGGGTTTTTTGGAGGTGCAGCAGACAGGGGGGGGGGGTAGCCCTGTTTGGCTCTCTGTTACCCCCGTGTGCTGAGAGCTAATTACAATTCAGCCTCTGAAGGATCATTAACAAATATTTATGTGTCTAGAGAACATGACATGCTGCTAATATGAAAATACATTTCTGAGGAGCAATCAAAGCGCTGTCTTCTCTCTCTCTCTCCCTCTCTCTCTCTTTCTCTGCCCTTCACTAGGGCATTATAAGGGCTCTCCATATGTCACTCTTATTTTTAGTTGACTGCATTAACTATCTAGATTATTCGACCATATCCCACTACATTCTGTGGTATTGCTTATTTTATTCCAATGTGTTCCTCTGATCATGAGGCCTTGATCATCTAAACTGCTCACTGTTGCTGTGATATCGTAATCCTGATGCATGTGTCGCAGACACATGTTTGTCAAAGTCAACTCACGTGATCTACACGTTTCCTATGTATGCCATAAACACAAAAACTGCACTCACGCACTCACGCATATTGTGCTCGGCTCTGGTTGTTATTTTCGAAATATGACCACTAGAGGGCCTCGTTATACCATATATATATATATATATATATATTATTATTTTTGGTGATTCTTAAAACGTGTTCCCTGGCAATGTAAATAGCGTACATCAAAAGGCTACAGGCTCATAGGCTACATAAATGGTAAGATGTGCAGAAACTCTCGATTAGCGCTGAAACAACATCTGGAAAACAAGATACCAAAGATCCCAAAACCAATTTGTACTCATTGACTACGTTTACATGCACACCATATTCCTGTATTAATCGGAATAATGACAATATTCCGATTACGTATGAGTCATGTAAACGCCTTAACCCGATTGCCATAACCCGATTAAGATCATATTCTGATTACTAAAAACCCGAATAAGACCCCTGGCATATGCCTGTATTAACCAGATTATTGGGTCATGTAAACATGTTAGTCGGAATATGCCCCTTAACGGAATATTAATTTACGTCTGCGCATGTTCATTCAAAATTTCTCTCCACTCTGCATCCGTAAACTCTACCATCACTACTCTGTACCACCAGTCCTGGCTGCGAACTTTCATCCATAGTCTCCGGGGGGTTCTGATTGGCATAAATGGCATATTAACAAGTACCATAGCTCCATTTGCCATTTCCTCGCGTTCGTCTGCCATGGTTGAGGATGTGAATGAGAACGAGTGTTCTTGTTACATTATGATGTAGAAGTGCTAAGAAGACAACACAATATAACGCAAAAGCAAGCATTTTCAAGCCTTTTGTGGAAATTGGAATTACTGCAGGAAAATAACACGCCTATTTATTCAGCTGAGTACCCAGAAAGCCCTTGCGCGGCACTACATCGCTGGTTTATTCGGAATATGCCGATTAACATGTAAACGGGAATATTCCCGTAGCTCAACATTATGCGGCGCATGTAAACACTTTATTCGGAATATTACCTTAACCTGAATATGGACCTTAATCGGAATATGGTGTGCATGTAAACGTAGTCAGTGTAAAACAGAATAATCGATTGAAAGATACGATCCTACTCCGTTATACGGCTATCGCCGTATGCTGAATTTCAATGCATACCCCTATTTAAACTTCGGCTGTGTCATTCGGTTGTGTGGTTTTGACAAATCGGAATTGTGATTTCTCGGACCCTGGGCAGTGGCAGGGCGATTTAAATCAGCTTCTGCAGTTCGGCGAGTTTGAGGCTGAAGCGTGTTGGAGAGTGGCAGTGGTCATGACCCATTTTCCATCTGTCGGATCACTTAACATTGTCAACTGATTCTAGAGCCTCTGGCTGTTGATGCTCTTTGCTATACGGAAAGCCTTCATTAGCTTGCGGTATAATTAAAATAGAAGACTAGCATAGCCTATATAAGGAGTTGATTAATGAATGAATGAACTGTTATTGTCAATATAAGATATGAGAGATTGTTTTGTTTTTATTTAGGCTAGTCAAATAACGGTCTTGTATTACAGCACATCCTGCTCACTCACTAAGTCTCATTTAAAGCCGGTTGCTAAAGACAACTGCCGAGCTCCCGTAGGCTGTTGAACTGATAAAATGGTCATAGCTCCAGCCAAATAGTAGCCGAACTGCAATGGTATTTTTAATGAGAAACGTAAAATATGAATGATATTACAGCAACACAATGACAATTTCGTCATATAAAAAATCTGAACTGAATTAAACCGCAAGCTTCATTTCATCTCATCCCCCGTTCGAAGATGCGCGTTTTATGCGTTTCGCCTTTGTTGCAAAGTTGTGGCAGCGCCAAACTAAACACAACATCGTTGTGTCAATGCAGTGCTGCTGGTGTGGTTACAATATTTGCTGGAATATTTTTGAATTTCCTATACCCTACCTATGAGCCTATCCTAATAGTCTATCTATTCATAGATTGAGCGCAGCAGCGGGCATATGCGACGACCCTCGCTTGGATGCTATAGCCGGTAAAGTCAGTAACTAATACTTTAAAATATATAATTATAGAATGCATACGGTATATACCTTGCTAGTTATTACGTTAAATATTTCCAAACGGGAACAACTAAAATAATCGTTTTTTTCATTTACTTTATTTGGAAAACGAAAGTTGTTTTGGTTCTCTCGTTGCTCAACTCGACTCAGCACCCCCTTTCCGCTGGCGCAGATGCGTCCGTTCCGTTTCAAACTAGACTGCACTACTTAACACATTTGTACATCATTATATCTTCAATCTGTATGATACATGCAGTTATGTAGTAGGCTACAACATAAATATTTAATAATTACATTGATCACAGTATTACCAAGGATGTATGAACCAGACCAGGTTTGTTTTATCGGAGAGCCTGAAATATGTAATTTATGAACTATGGAAATATTTCGAATGTTGGTCTATTTAACTATAAAATGACGTGCCCTTTGCACGTCTGAGAGAGATCTCAAGCTCATCAGAATACAACAGAGTTAAGCGATCAGGTTAGCTTTCACTTTGCTAGCAACTGATTTACAGAACGGGTTTCTTAGCGGACAAACAAATAGGGTACTTAAATGAAACAGTTCAGGTTTCAGTGCACAAGACCCTGAGCTTCTTCAGACCAGGAATTTCCCATCACTTGTTAGTGGTATAACAGGTAGTCGTGTATGTGGCGCGGTACTGCTGTATTTAAGTCAGCACATTTGCATTAGTGCTTTATCATTGTGGTCTGAGACTCCCCACACTGCCCTCTGACTCATAGGGAAATATGAGCAGTCATGTGTTTTGTAGTGGTTCCACTCTCTCTCACACCAGGCCCATGGTGCTTCTGCTCTGAGATAAAAAGGACAAACTTGCGCCTTAGGACTATTTAATGGGGAAAAATAAAAATGAAGAACTGATACCTCAAAGAGAATATCTGATATTATGTGAATGAGAGCTGGACAGAAGAACCTAACAGGCCCACTGCACACCTCCCCCTCTCCCTCTGCACACCTCCCTCTCTCCCCCTGCACTCCTCCCTCCATCTCTCCCTCTGCACACCTCCCTCTCTTCCCTGCACTCCTCCCCCATCTCTCCCTCTCTCCCTCCCCTGCACTCCTTCCTCTGCACACCTCCCTCTCTCCCCTGCACTCCTTCCTCTGCACACCTCCCTCTCTCCCTCTGCACACCTCCCTCTCCCATCTCTCCCTCTGCACACCTCCCTCTCTTCCCCTGCACTCCTCCCTCCATCTCTCCCTCTCTTCCCCTGCACTCCTTCCTCTGCACACCTCCCTCTCCCCCTGCACTCCTTCCTCTGCACACCTCCCTCTCTCCTCTGCACACCTCCCTCTCTTCATCTCTCCCTCTGCACACCTCCCTCTCCCCCTGCACTCCTCCCTCCACCTCTCCCTCTGCACACCTCCCTCTCTCCCTCTCTTCATCTCTCCCTCTGCACACCTCCCTCTCTCCCCCTGCACTCCTCCCTCCACCTCTCCCTCTGCACACCTCCCTCTCTCCATCTCTTCATCTCTCCCTCTGCACACCTCTCTCCATCTCCTCATCTCTCCCTCTGCACACCTCCTCCATCTCTTCATCTCTCCCTCTGCACTCCTCCCTCTGTCCCCTTCCTCCTCCACACCTCCCTCTCTCCCCTGCACTCCTCCCTCCATCTCTCCTACTGCACACCTCCCTCTCTCCCCCTGCACTCCTCCATCTCTCCGTCTGCATCCCTCCATCTCTCCCACTGCACCCCCCCTCCTACAGCTGTTTAAAAATATATTTGATTCAAACAGCCAAACACATTCTTAAAACAACAACAACAAGAAGAAGACAAAACATCTTGTGGTTTCCGTTGATTTCAAGTTTTGCTTTACTGCGTCCCTCAAAGGCAATTCATCAATTAGAAATCCCATATTTTCTTGTTCATATTTTGCTCGTTTCGCGAAGCCATGCCCGGCGTGACTCGTTCTCTCGTGTGCCTACTGTGGGCACACAAAATATCCCACTGCACAAACACTAACGGGACGCAAACCCGTGACAGTTATGCAAGCGCGCAGAAGTCCAACGGAGTTTCCTATAATTATAAAGCAAAATATCTGGTGACATTTCAAAAAGAGGAAGCGTTGCTAAAAAGCACAGAGAACTTTCCTGCTGTGTCACGATCAGAGGAAGTCCGCGGAAAACAAAAACAATAATCTTGCCCAATACACGCAAGCGTGGCACCGCAGGACCGCAGCTTTAACACAGCTATCGCTTGTGCCTTTGCGCCGTGAGGTAAAAGTGTGGATTGCAAATGTTTCGCCAGTACAATATTTCAATGTAGCTTTAGAGAGAGCATTTTTTAACGGATTCTGTTGTCTGGAGCTTCCGTCACATGAATTAGCTGGGTAATTAATAGAATGCATTTATTTCATGGACATTTGAGTTATTCAGAATTATGGCAACCAGGTAATTATTACTTGTCAGATATTCACCATTATTTTGTAATAAATGTATGTATGTAGCCTATATGTGTGTGTGATGTGTAATAGTGGCTTGCTTCTGTTATCTTAGTTCCCTCGGTAAATGTAACTGAACTGGCATAACGGTCAGAATGATAATAAAACAGTTTATCTATTTCACAACGTACCAATTTAACACAATGACACAAAATAAATATTGTAAGAGGTCAGAATTACAGTAGGCTATTATTTCATATACAACACCTGATACAATTTAAAACACATTCAGTAAATTGGATGAATAGTGATAAAGCAGAGTACAACCTTACAACTATTTAAAATTCACTAAACTCTCAGCTTCATCACCAGAACATAACAAAAAAACACCCAAAAGAAAACAAAACAGATTCAGTCCAAAAAACGAACATCAAGAAAAATGTGTCTATTGAGCTCAAAATAGGGTTTTGGACACACTTGGACGTCTCAACGCAGTGATGGAGCAGGACAAAGCGTGTGAAATATTATTGCTCCTTTTTACAGACAGAACTGCTTCAATACATTTTCTACTGTAATCATTAAGTCTAGGGTGAAATTTACAATAGCATGTGCAATTCTTTGGATGGATTTCAGTAATATTTTCCTCCTATAGTATTGTACCTATAATTGTAAAAATAAGCACATAAATAGTATATATATCATGAATATAAGTATTAGGACCTTGCTCAGCCTGGTACCCCAGTCCATTTTTAGCAATATATGAGTGGCTCATCAACCTGTCCATGGTGGTTATGGCATTAGTGGTTACGTACGCTGATAAGTATAAGTAAATGGGTTACCTCTGAGTCAAAGCAGACAGCGTGGACCAGGAGCGGAGTCTAGAGTATCACCGGCCGTCAGCACTTTCAGCCCAAGATGGCCTAAATATAAAGCAAAAGCTATTTCCTCTTTTCTGAAAAGGGAAGTTGCTCGGTCAGCTTCTAACGTCTACCTTGCTGTGGAGTACACTGCACGTAGATTGGGATTATTTCTGGGATTTCACCATTTTATGGCTACTGGTTAGCATTAGCATGACCACTTGTTTCCAGTGTCTTTGTGCAACGGAGCAGCATGACAGAGGGACATTTTAGATAAGTACATATACACGGGCATAAGGGCTGCAGGTGGGTTCCCGAACAGTTCCCTGGGTTTAATTATGTGTCACATACCCTCTTTAGGATATATACCGTACATGGAAATTCCTCAAAGAAAAATGAGCAATGTGTTCTGATATGAAGTTGTTCAAAGCAAAACTCACAAAAAAAGGTGAATCAAAGGCATAAAATAAGAGAGGGACATACATGTCAGTAACTTTTGTGGATGTATTAATTTCAAGCTGTCTTGAGTCATAGTTGGGAAGTTATATTTCATCATTAGTGGAGGGGTCCAATTTAAATTGAGCTTTGTGCAGCATTTATTGAATGCACAGAAGTCATTCTGTTCTTCTGCAATTGATTTAGACCAGAATGCAGATGAACATACTGGAGTGGTTGTCGCAGTATTGTTTGAAACAATCAGAGGTGAGAGTATAAAGTGTAGTATGTCATATTTAAAAGTTTTTTCTTTAATTGGCCCATCTTTCACAATGAGGCACATCCAAAAATATCCACGTTCGGCTGACTCATGTTATCAGCTGATAAACGAATCCTCATGACCGCTACACGTTACCATGGTTCTCCTTCTCCAAAATGTTACAGGGCTCTGTTTGTCACACTGAAGGCAGAGGGTAACACAGCTGTCACGAAGCAGAATATTGTATGTATTTTACAGACAGAAGCTTAAGGAATCACACACACGGTCCTATTCATTGCCGATAACCATATATTTTTGTCTCTTGCTGAGAAAAGTGTTCAAATAAAAAGAAAAGTCAGGAAGCACTCTTCTTTCAGGACTTTATTCAGTAATTTTGCACAGGTCGGATTTCAGGAGCGATGGCCAACCTTAGTAAGGGTGGTCACGCACGTACTCCATGATGTTCTTCAGGGCCAACCAGGTCTCTGAGGCGGTGGGGATGATCTGATTGGCTGGCAGTACGAAACCATAGCGACCCGTGTCACGGAGCTCGAAAGCAAAGGAGTACTTGATGCCAAGGTTGTAGGACCAATCAATGCTGCCCCCACTTGCTTGATCTGAATAATAATGGCACACAAAAAAATAATAATCAGTTTCAGAAATCAAACAAAAAGCATATAATTGCTTTTCAAACGCAGACTGGTGGCTTTATTTATCATCCCCTATTTTATGCTTCAATGTGAATGGAAGAGGTTGGGTACATTATTGCTTCTTTAAAATTACAAAAATATTGCAGAGTGCCCCGGCCCATTCCACCCCACCCCCTTCCCACCCCCCCAAATCAAGTCGTCTCTGAAGAGCACTCAGGAATTTGAATGTAAAAAAGCACTTCATTAGAATGTTCTGTCTGAGTGGATGAAATGAGTGGTTAATCAAGCCTGAGCACTGCCCGGTGTCTGTGCTGGATGAGGACTGCGGCTGCAGTTGAGGCTAAATGCAGACCGTCGAGATCCCTGTCTGCCTCACAGATGTCAAGGGGTCACCCTGAGATGGGCGTAGGCCGTCTGCCGGATGGAGCGGTGCTTCAGTTCACGCGCAAGGTTCAGAGTAGTGACAAAGAGGGATGCGCACCACTCTTAGGACTGATGCCCTTGCTCCAAGGACTGAGTCTGTGGTCTGGGTTCGACGGACTGTGGAAGGTGCAGGCGCAGGCATAGATGTCGTAACCGAAACGGGAGACCCAAAATGGTGAAATCAATGACAATGGTGCTGTAGCTTCATCATCAACTGCTAATCCGCCGCCTTTTGTCTGATTATAACGATTATGAAGAGTGAATTTGAGTGTGCATGAGAGTGAAACGTGGCCAGCAAACCTGTCTGTGAGTGTGGAGACGAGAGAGAAAGAAAAAGGGAAGGAGAGAGAGAGAGAGAGAGAGAAGGGTGAAAGAGAGAGATGAACAGAGAGAAAGAGAGATGCAAGAGAAAAAGAGAAAGGGACGGAGATAAATAAACAGAGAGAGAAAGAGAAAGGGACATAGAAAGAGATAGAAAGAGGGATGGAGAGAAAGATGGCAAGAGAGAACATAAGAACATAAGAACATAAGAATACATAATGATGAGAACGGGCCGTTCGGCCCATCTTGGCTCATCATGTCCTAATCTAAAGAACATCTAGTACTACATCTAGCCTGGCCTTGAATAGCCCGAGCGTTTCTGCCTCTACTACCTGACCTGGCAAGCTGTTCCAGGCATTGACAACTCTCTGTGTAAAGAAAAACTTCCTAATATCTGTGCAGAATTTGCCTTTAACTAATTTCCACCTGTGGCCTCTTGTTCTGCTGACCCCACTTATCTTAAAAAATCTTTGGTATTTTACTTTGTTAATCCCTTTTAGGAATTTAAAAACCTCAATCAAATCCCCCCTAAGTCTGCGTTTGCTAAGTTTAAATAGATTGAGTGCCTTAAGTCTATCATCATAACTTTTACCTTTCATGCCAGGTATCAGTTTAGTTGCCCTTCTTTGGACTTTTCAAGAGCTTCAATATCTTTCTTGTAGTGCGGTGCCCAGAACTGCACACAGTATTCTAAGTGCGGTCTGACAAAGGCGTTATATAACATTAATATAACCTCCTTTGATTTATACTCAATACTTTTTGCTATGTATCCCAGCATCCTGTTGGCTTTTTTCACTGCTGTAGCACACTGCTTTGATACAGATAGGCTTTGATCAACTACAACTCCTAAATCCTTTTCAAATTGAACACCTACTAACTTTTCTCCTCCCATAAAATACTCCTGTCTAATGTTTTTCCCACATGCATAACTTTACATTTAGCAATATTGAACGTCATCTGCCATGTATCTGCCCATTTTTGGATTTTGTTTAAATCATCTTGGATTACTTTAGTCGATTCCAAACTGTTTGCCAAACCCCCAAGTTTAGTATCATCTGCAAATTTAACTATTTTGCTACTAATGTCCATATCCAGATCATTTATGTAAATAAGGAAGAGCAGAGGTCCCAGCACCGATCCCTGCGGGACACCACTGCCCACAGCACCGAGGTCAGATTCGGCCCCAGAGAGGAGGGAGAGAGAGATAAATGAAAATTGAGAGAGGGCTGAGAGAGAGAGAGAGAGAGAGAGAGAGAGAGAGAGAGAGAGAGAGAAAGGGATGGGGAGAGATAGAATGGGATGGAGAGAAATATGGCAAGAGATGAGGGAGAGAGAGAAATTGAAAATTGAGAGAGGGCTGGAGAGAGAGTGAGAGACAGATCCTTGCCACACAGGTGCCTCTTGCCCCCAGGTCAGGGTTGGTACTCACAGATGATCTTGCAGATGCTCCCCACCTTGTACCTGGTTCCGTACAGAGTGCTGAGCTCCCGGACAGCTGACCTGCCCACTAAGTCCTAACAACAGAAAACCAATTACAGGGTTATCTATCTCCAGATAGTATTATTTTGAGATGTCAGGCTATAGAACCTTCCCACATCATAGCATTGTTTTGCATTGCATCTGTGTTTGTTTTAACATGTTATAAAAAGTCATTTCTGGTGTCTAGCCTGTTGCATGGCAAAAAGACACATCAAGGCCCCTTAATGGAAAATGTCAGATAGGCTATCATTCTAGAGTCATAATTAAGAGAGTCAGTGATCCATGGGACAAGAGCAGGGGCCAGGGGGGCGAGAGTGTACCCGCTGCCATGCGGCAGAATGTTTCAGAAAGCCCAGTGTGGGTGCAAGCTTTTGTCCTAGCCCAGCACTAAAACACCTGATTCAAGGTCTTGATCGACGACCATGATTAGTTGATTACTTGAATCTGGTGTTGTAGCGCTGGGCCAGAACACAAAGCCTGCACCCACCCTGGTCCTTCTTGGGTAAGGTTGGACTCCCCTGCCCTATACGAATGGCTCTTGGTGAGAAACGCATTTGCATGCAAAGAGGAAGCTGCACGCACCAGCTCTGCCGCATCAGCGACGTCGTTGCAGGAGTACCCGTAGGGGTACATGAGGAGCTGGGAGTAGGCGTGGATGGAGATGAAGGACTTGACGTTGCCATGGCCCTTGACGAAGTCCACCACGTTCTGGACCTCCACCTCGGAGTGGGCGGCGGGGCCGTGGTAGGAGTCGGAGCAGGGATTCTTGCTGGCCCCGGGGCCTGTGGAGAGCAAACGGGCGGGGTCAGGCCTAAGACCGTCCTATCGACCGCCCCGCTCATCTTTGTATCAAACCCTCTCATGTGGGTGAACGCAACCGCACTGCGGCTCGCTCGCTCATCCCGGCGAGTGGCATGGGGACAAAACATTAACTAACATCCTTTCTGGGCCTCCCGCGTGGTCCAGTGGTTTCAACGTCCAACGCTGACAGTTCGGTTCCCCGTCGTGCCAGAGTCAGCTCTGGCCGGGAGTGCCATCCGCCCCAGGGAGGGGGGAGGGAAGCCGATGCAGTTCGCTGCGCACAGGAGTGGTTCTGTGGTGCCGGAATTACAGTCGACGGCACGACGAGTGCTGTCTCGAAGGAGGCAGCGCTTCGTCATTGCCACTGCCGGTCACAGGACTACGGCAGCGAACTACAAGGGAGGGGATTGAACTAAGCACAGCGGGAGTAATTGGCTACCAAATTGGGAGAAAAACGGGGTAAAATCGGAAAAATACATTTAAAAAAAAGAGAAATAACATCCTTTCCTTATTTCCATGTCAGTATAGTTGTTGTTTTTTTAATTAACAGCCCCGAATCTATAATTACCTGTCACAACAGCCCCGCGGGTAGATGGCAAGTCATCGGGGAGGTCTATTAAACTGGCATCCACCCGAGCAAGGAGGAGCATTCTCTATCTGCAGCAACCTTGAATCTTAATTCGCCGGGGAAAGGCGCGGGTGTCAAGCGAACGGAGGCGCTACGTACCGCCAAAGCCAGCGTCCCAGTTCCTGTTGGGGTCGACTCCTCGGCAGAAGGATCCGGAGTTCCTGGAGCGGGTCTTGCGCCACATGCGGTCCTGAAACCAAATGGCGGCGGACGTTACTTTTGATGCCTTTTGACATCCTGAGATGAAAGTTGCTGTATAAAAGCGATCCATTATCTTCCGTAAGATACTGAAAACACATCTCTTCAGACTACACTTCAACTGAATATAAATATTTATTTATATTTATCTCTGCTTTGTAGGTGTTGTAGTGCACATTACGATGCCATTGGTTTTATTGTATCTATTTCTTTTTATTTTATTATTTTGTTTCAAATTTTTCTCCGTTTTTTCTCCTCCAATTTGGAAGCCAATTATACCCTCTATTTATTTCGATTAACCCTCCCCCCACGAACTTGCTGACCATCTCTACGGGGCAAGCTACTCTCCGAGGCCGGCGATGATCCGTCTCCTTTGAGATGGAACTCATCGACCCCCTTTCTGGAGACACCCTTATGTGCTTCACAGCGAGTTTGTGCCGACCACCCTCCTCCAGGAGCAGACAGCCAAATGCCGCCCTTGATCAGGGCTAACAGCCAGGGCCGGTCTGGCAGAGATGGGTTTCGAACCGCGTCCCTGATAGGCAGCTCACACTCATACAGGACCAGCCAAATATGGGTGCGTTAGACCACTACGCTATCAGTCAGCCCCCGATTTTATTGCATCTTTACTGATCTCTTGCTCTAGCTGTGATTATTCTTTCCATATTAAATGCACTTATTGTGAGTCACTCTGGATAAGAGCGCTTGCTAAATATCTCAAATATAAATGTATTATTATTAGTCTCAGTCCTGATATTGCTGCTGTGAGATGTTTGAAAATGAAAGTCTGGGGCCTCCAGCGTGGTCCAGTGGTTACAACGTTTGACACTGGCCATGGAGACCGGGGTTCAATTCCCCGTCTCGCCAGAGTCGGCTCTGGTCAGGAGTGCAACCAGGGGCGGCCCCAGGGAGGGGGAAGGGAAGCCGACAGGATGTTCGCTGCACATAAGAGTGGCCCTGTAGTACCGGGTTACGGTCGACGGCCTGGCGAGTGCCATCTCGGAGGAGATGTTACTTCGCCTTCGTCACTACCGGTCGCAGGACTATGGCAGCGAACTCACATTACTAGGGGGGGATTGACATAAAAAAAAAGCAGGTGTAATTGGCTACGAAAATGGGATCAAATCAGAAACTAAATCTTTAAAAAAAGAAAATGAAAGTGTATAAAGATCAGCGGTTGGAACATGCATTGCTGTGGGTGTAGGCGTAGCCATCAGGATTGGTCACAATCATCAGGAAGATGTCCATTTTGTCCAGGATAGATGTGAGGGAGGCATCCTGGCCATAGTCTGTAGCAATCTGTGCAGCAAGAAAACATTGTGTTGATACTCAGGGTTGGGTTGTAACGGAATACATGTAACGGCGTTACGTAATCAGAATACAAAAATCAAGTAACTGTATTCAGCTCGCGTTACATTTGAAAAACGAGTAATCTGAATACAGTTACTTTAATAAACCTGAAGTGAATACATTTTGGATTACTTCTTGGAATTCTTGGTGGAAAGTTTTCCTTACAAACATTAATGAGCTGATATTCATTACTAAAGTTACAGCATGAAATTATCACGCCTTCATGATTATCATCACACAGCTCACGAAAACTACAGCCGCTGCACAGAACCAAAAACTGCGTAAAAACAAATGCGTTTTTAAAAAAGCGCGCGCCCACACTCAGACAAACATTGATAGGGACAAGATGGAAGAAAAGTCAGCTTTTAGTTTGTGGCGTTATCGACACAATTTCCAGTTTAAAGAAGAACATGGGAAAAATCTGTCGGTCCAGTGTACCTTGTGTCTTCCAGGAATAAAGATACTGTCGGCATCAAAGGACTCGACTTCGAATCTTAAAAAGCACTTGGAGTAAGTCGACGTTAGCTAACCTTCAGTTTAATGAACACAGTTCTGCAGTAATTTGCTGTTACCTGACCTTAGCCTACGGTTTGAGGCATCGCATTAACTGCTCTGCTAATTTTATACTGCTTTCTTTATTGTTGAAACGATGACATTTTATTTTATTCTTTTTATTTTTCCCAGTTTTCTCCCAATTTGGTAGACAATTGTACTCTACTATACGTCAATTACGTTATGCACTGCAGAGCATTCGCCGCTACACAGCCCGCCAACACTGGCACTTTTCTAAGCCATATCCCTTACAAGTCGCTGTTATTCCAGTGCCAAAAAGTTTCAAAAGTTATTACATTGTTTTAGATGCTGTGTTTGAGTTATGCTCATGATGAGCCATCAAAACAGTAAAAGAACTTGCCTTTCAATATCCCTTTGCTTTTATTATGATTAATTTTGAATCTGTCCATTCTAATTCCATAACATGTTAATGACGACGATTACAACAAAAATGCAGATACAATGTTGCATATATTTAGCTAAATTGACATCTCAAATTTATTAGTATTTATTATTAAATGAACAGAAGCTGACCTGACCTCAACACAGTGGAAAGTTGAACATGACATACTTTTTCAAAGTGTAATGCATAATAACTATTTAAATGTATTACTAATCAAATAAAAAGTGAACATGGCGTGTGCAAAAGTTTGAGCACCCTTTTAGTACTAAGTAGCACCACCTTTGGCTATATAACAGCTTCCCAATGTCTCCTGTACCCCAAAACATACCCATCTGTGATGGAAAAAGTAAGTAATTCTAAAAGTAATCTGATTACGTTACTTTTTTGAGACATGTAACTGTATTCGTATCGGATTACTTTCAGAGCCGTGTAATCAGTAATCAGGCAATAATTACATTTACAAAGTAACCCTCCCAACCCTGTTGATACTACTATACAATCAATATATATTCAGTATACAGTACCCTTCAAAATTATTCACACCTTTGGTGTATAAAAGGCTGTATAAAATAAAAAATACAGGTAACAAGCTAAATTGTATGCTCAAAAAATGGGAAAATGATATTATTTTATACTAATACAATTGCCCAGGGAAAAATATTTTGTTTAACAAATAATATTGCTCATTTAATCTTTCCAACCCTCCCCTCCTTGCTGTCCCGGATAATACTGGGATCTGCCAGCAGAAGAGAGTATCGGAGTAAAGACACCTAGTAGTTAGATACATACTAGGAAGTATTTTTCACACACAGTGTTATTAATGTATGGAATAGTGAAAGCAGAAAGATTTGAGCAAGGGCAGTCATTGGCTGATAGTGGACCCGTAAGGGCAGTCATTGGTTGATAGTGAGCTAGTAAGGGCCGTCATTATTTGATAGTGGGTCAGTAAGCGCTATGGGTGCCATGTATGAAAAAGTCAGTGGTTAATAGAGTAAAATCTCACCTTGTTGGCAGTCCACACCCCAGTGGCCTGAGACACCCATTCCCTGGAATGGATCCCACTATCGATCCAGATGGCTGGACGATTGTTTCCGCCTGTGCTGAACTGCAACACAGCAGACACAGTGTTACTGATCTACTGGCACACTCACACACTCACTCACACACACATACACACACTCACTCACTCACACACACACACACTCACTCACACACTCACTCACACACACACACTCACACTCATACACACACACAAACTCACACACACATACACACACTCACTCACACACATACACATACACACACCACCACCACGGAGAGGAGAGAATGGATGTTCAAACCACTATAACTTGAATTTAAATTGTGTGCAGGGATTCACTTAGTGTTCTCATGTGGCTCACAAAGGTTTTAAAAGGACTTTTGTCATACCTTGAGAACGTACATGGGGCGGTTCTCATAAGAAGATCCAATCTGCAGTTTGGAGACCAGACTGGGGTTGTCTGCAACCAGGGTATCCATCCATGTGTAAATCTGGGGCATAAAGAAGAAGAATGTAAAAAAAACACCTTTAAGATTGGGATATTGAAACATTTATGTGAATGGATGTTTGTACTTTTCGTGTGTGTGTGCATGTGCGTGAGTGTAGGTGCGTGTGCATGAGTGCAGGTGTGTGTACGTGACTTTGTGTGTGTGTGTGTGTGTGTGTGTGTGTGTGTGCGTGCATTTATGTGTCAGGTAAGGCCACAGACTCACCGTATCCAGTGTGTGGTAGGCTCCGAAGTTGAAACTCTTTGAACCACGCTCCCTCATGGTGTTCGACTCCATGTCAGTCTCTTCCTCATCCAAAAGTTCCTGAAACACACCCCAGTGAACAGCTTACTCTCATTTCTTCAAACTTTTTCATTTGACTTTGCGCTGAACAATGTGCCTTGTTTTGCAGAGTGCTGTCAGAACAGACAGAGGCTGCGGAAATGTTGAAAATAAAAATGTTCCCCTTTAAGATGACACAGGACGTGGCTTTGTGTCTTAACTTACCTGTACATCTTTGATCATAACAGAGTAGGGGATGTCGTTTGATTCCAGGAAAACCTTGACAGTTTGCAGGCTGGCAAAAGGCACTCTAATGTCTACCGGAAGATCTGAGGAGACGGGGTGAAGCCAGAAGTCGAGCTGAGAGAAGATGAGAAGAGACACCAGTTCCATTAAAGCCATTGTGTGCTGGGCAGTGGCTTGGATTCACTTTTTTTTTTTTCCATCTTCTTTTCAAAATTTTGAATGGCTGAATGTAATGTCTATGAGGTTTTATCTTAGTTTGACACATACACATGGCTTCACAGGGTTACAGTATCTGTTACTTCAAAAACTATTCTGGTGACTATTCTTTGCCTTGTTGTACAAAACTGATTGAACACACACATCCACACACACACACACACACACACACACACACTAATTGGTGAACTAAGAAAACAATCCTTATAATTAATTAATTTATATATAAAATATTATATATATATAATATTTTCAATTTAATATCATAAATTGTGACCACAAAAAAAACCCATTCCCACTGTTTTGGTAAATGTGCTACTTATTTGCGTTATATTACAATGCGGTTTCGGAATATCATTGTGCAATGTAATGTTTCCTCTTGAAAATAAGGATGTAAAAAAAATAGTTTGTTGTTTTTTTTTTGTGTTCGCTTGCTTTGTTAACCAGCAAAACATCCTGGTACTGCTTGACTACCTGCAAGAAGTCGTCTTCCTCCAGAGACCCGAGAAGTTGAAGCTGCTCCTCCGATTCCACAGTAACTCTCAGAACCTGGTCTCTAAAACAAATAAAATGTAGGCTTATTTTTGCCATTACAACCTTGTCATGGGTGACCATTTGAATAAGTAAATTTTAAACTTTAACGGCCTTTGAAATGTCTTGAGGGAAAAAACACCTTAATCAGCGTTAAGATGAACACAAATTAATTATTGCATCAACCGTTGTGCATGTCTATTGAAAATGTATAATGTCTCTCTAAAATTAATCAGCCCCTCGGGAATAACACAATGTTAATTGTACTTTTGTAATTTAATGTACCAATTTCATAGGAAATAAATTAGGCACACTTGTATACTGAACACAGAGAACAGATTTGCGAAGTCATCCAAAGAATAGTCCATTTCTGTCATTTGTTTTACAAGTGGACTTGATAATAGCGACATATGCAGTTATATCTCCCCCTAGTGGTCTGTATGCGCAATTACTCTGTTGAATATCGTTTTGTGTGTAATGTGGAACTACAGGTAACTTTAAAACATTTTATATTGACATTTTAAGCATTTAGCAGACGCTCTTATCCAGAGCGACTTACAAGATGTGCATTAATACAAGGTAAGAACAATCATAGTTAGCGCACAAGATCAGTGCAGTAATACAGCAATAGACATCATTGCAGGCGTCTGCAATATTAAAAATATTGACACTTGAGTAAATCCTGGCGTAGTTTAAGTCTACTCAATCCCTTAGAGGGCAAGGTACCAATACGGTACCAAGGTACCAAGATGCCAATAAATACAAAGCCATTCTGAGTGATCAACTTCATTCTATGGTGAAACATTTATATTCTGATAGGAATGGTATCTTCCAGGATTACAATGCCCCCATCCACAGGGCATAAGAGGTCACTGAATGGTTTCATGAGCATGAAACAATGTAAACCATATGCCATGGCCGTGTCAGTCACCAGGGGCTATATGTACAAAGATTCTAAGAGTAGGAGTGCTGATCTAGGATCAGATTTCCCCAGCCCATATCCTAACCATATCCATTATGAGTTAAAAGGCTGAACTGATCCTAGATCAGCACTCCTACTCTTAGAATCTTTGTACATGCGGCCCCAGAATTCAACTCAATATAACACTTAAGGGAGATTCTGGAGCAGTGCCCGAGACAACATTTTCCACCACCATCAACAAAACACAAAATGTTCCAATAGAGTTCCAGACACTTGTAGATCTATGCCAAGGCACATTGAAGCTGTTCTGGTGGCTCGTGGTGGCCCAATGCCCTATTAAGACACTTTAATAGTTTTTTGGTGTATTGTGTATATTTTCCTTTATTTTGGCAGATACTTGTATATTGACATGGTTTGCTACACAAAAAGAATGTATGTATTTGTCATTATTCACCTTCCAATACATTATTATATGGAAAGTAAATAACCTGCTGTTTTACATGTAATTATTTATGAAAGATTAAAATAATTTTAAATAATTTAAAATAATAATTCATGAGGATATAATGCTTGTTTGTTTGGAAGTAATCATTTGGATTTTCTTTGAAATGATTTTAATTTAAGTTTCTATTGCTGTTGTAATAGTACAATGCACTGGGTGAAACCCTTATTTTAAAATGTCATTCTGTATCTTGCCATTTTATTTAACTGCCTGTTTCACCTCGATTAGTCACGATGCTTGAGCAGCAGATTTTTCTTTTCAACCTGTTTCCACCAAACTCACTATAAGAAGTCACATTTAGGGCTTCACAAGTAGACTTACCCGTTAAAGAGCCGTCGGCAGTTACCTGCCACGAGGAGGGCAAAGAAAAGTAGAACTCCCTTCATTCTGTTGGGGGCAGCGAAGCCACTGTATCCTGAAATGTGTTTGTACTGCGAAGTCTGCTACATTTATATTGCTATTGACATGTGCGACGTTCCCAAGACCGTATCACCACACAATCAGCATTGATATGGTGGACCTGCATGTTTTCCCACCTTGACGCAACACAGAACGGTTATTTTTGGATGGGAACACAAAAAATGTCACGCGAAGAGTGACTGAACCACCTCCAACACGAAGCCTACCAGCTGGTGATTTCAATATGTTTCCCGCACATTTTGTCAGAATTTCAGAAAGTTAAATGGTTTTTTTTTTCAATATAGATTTTAAACACATACTTAAAATGATAAAAAATGAAACAAATTATGAAAAATGTTTTAAGTAATTGAAACAAAGTTTTACCATTGCAATTGAAGTAATATTTTTTTCTTTTAACGACATTTATTTGTTTTTGCAGGAAATAATCTTAGGTCATAAATCTGCTTTCTAGGGAACCCTTGGGTACCCTAAAACAGATTAGCAAATACACATGCATAAATTGTGCATTTGAATTGTGGAAGGTTATAACACCTGTTTTTGTATAGGCAGTTTGTTCCATATCTGGGATCCATAGTATTGGAGGCTGTCACTGAAGAACATTTGTGCGTGGTATGTTCCGTTGATGAATGTAACCAGTGTGTTCATATCAAGCCTTTTACTCATTGGCTCAATCCAGGCCTGACACTAATCCCCACAAGGTAATAGTCACAGTCACAGAATGAATAGTTTGTGACACGTGTTCAATTCTCATGATATGTTAAATCAGAATAACTAGGAAAACATATCATTAAGATGAACAATATCATATATGATAGGCTATTACTGGTAGGTTAATAATGTTTTCGTATTACAAAATATGTCAGGGTCTCAAAACTTGGTTTAGTTCAACATCCGTTGCATAGAACACGAGGAAAGGTCTAAGGACCACTGAAAACCTATTTCCCCAATTTACCCCCGTTTCCATTACCGTATCCAACAGGGAACCTATAAACCCATTTATGGGGGTTACTCTCAATCTTGTAACGTTCGGGAAATATGAGCTCGCTTAGAGACCGTCGTCAAAGTGCGTCACAAAACCAAACCAAGCAACAATACTACTGGAACGTGATTTAAAGCACAACAAAACGAGTTAATCGGTCATTTGAATATTAAATCAGGGAGCAGTGTATAAGGGTTTATTATATTTTCTTGTGTCTATTAATTATTTAGCAAGAATGTGTTTTGATGCAAGTGACGAAAGTCAAGACGCCCGGCGATAAACGGAATTAATGTCATCCGGAAGAATATCCTTTTCTAAGCAGTGCTTCCAGGTGAAAGTTGTGCCGTCAGTATTTGTGAGCTAACGGTGGTTGAAGCGGGAAAGGCTAGCTTAAAAGCTAGGTTTGTATTGTAAAGTTAATTTTCCCTGGGAAATATACGTTTATAACCTTTTGTATACCGTATAACATTACCAACACATAACTAGCTAGATACCGTCATCGCCAGTTGAAACAACAGAAAATTAGCTCATGCTAGCTAACCTTAAACAGCCAGTTTCAGCTGCCATATCTATGGGGATATGAATGGTTGGAAGTTTTCTATTCAGCACGCTAGCGAACAGAATGTTACCTATTTTAAGGATATTATGATAAATCGATAAAAGGCATCTAACCTGTAGCTATGTATGGCATTTATCTTTAAAACGTGGTAAAAAAAAAAAATAGTGGTAACTATATCACTGTTTGTTAATGTTTCATATACTGTATGAGTGCACATGCGAGACTAACGTTAGCAACTGCGATTTAGCTAGTGTCATCTTGACAGCAAGCTAAAAATGACTAGTCTCGAGAATTCTTAACAGTGTTTTTTTCATGCGAACTTGGTTAATGTGCATATGCATCAAAGCCGAGAAAAATAGATAGGCAGTTCACAAATTTTGCTGGCTAACTTGCGACGTTCCACTTTTTAGCCAATCTTAGCGTTCGCAGATGTGCATGATTTATGTTCTCATGTGGGTGCATTTTCAAAATATTAACAGTATGAATGCAACTCGAGTATTATTCCAGCTCTGCTCTTTCAGACTCGCTAGCTTGTTAACAGTATGGGGATGTTTACAACAGAACTGCCGGGTATCTAACTGGCTAGTTTTGACATTTCGCGACATATCCAGTTAGTTAGTTAGCTAGTTGGGTTATATTAATAGACCGTTGTATTGTTTTATTGTCTTGCTACTATTTTGACAGTACGTTGCAATTGTGTTTCGTGCAGAAATGACGCCAGTGAAGGAGGGCATGCCCTCGCTCATCGACAGGACGATGAGGATGAGGAGGGAGGAGCAGGCACGGAAAGTAGTGCTCGCTTGGGCAGTGCTCAACATTTCTATCGCCGGCATGATCTACACCGAAATGTCAGTTGACAGTGCTTTCTGCTTGGACAAGTGCATTTATGCTTTGTGTGGATTATCACTGGCACTGTTGCTTTGTTTGCAAGGCAGTGAACCAAGGGTTGCGAATTATGTAAGGTAATTTGCTGCAGAATCATTTATTTCATGGCTGCGTGTCCTAACTGATATAATTGTCATCCTACTTCACAGGACAGGGCAACTGCTGAGCCGATACTATAACATCTCCTCCTGGCCTATCTGGTATATAGGTGAGTGAGCGCATTTCTCATTGTTAGAAATAGAATACAAATTAAATCGTTGTGTTTAAGAATCGTAGTATGCACATATTAAAAAAGGCCCGATAATTTCAGTCATAACCACAGAGGTACTAAGAGTTTCGTCCAGATCAGTCACTGTTCAGTTAAGAGTAATGCTGATTCTTTTGATAGCCACAGGATCGCCATGCTTGCAGTTACTGCTAGTAAATTCTACCAGAAAGTTGTATATGTATGTGTGTGTGTGAGAGTGAGACAGATTATGCCGTGTATAGATATTGACATTGAACAGTTACAAGTTCTAAGAAATCCCTGACATCAAAACAATTGGGGGGGTTCTTTGTTGCTTTTTGCTCAAATAAAGAATGAATATATGTATGGGCGTTGTGGAAAGCCTTTTAACAGACCGCTGTGGCCTTTCATCCCTGTCACTCCACAGAGCTGGTCCTTGCCTGTGTGTTCAGCCTCAACGCCCTTTTCGACTTCTGGAAGTACTTTAAATACACCATGGCTCCTTCCAGCATCGCTCTCACGCCAGAGCAACACCGTCTTCTGGGCCTCCAGAACTCTGGTGAGCGAGAACTACCTCTGAGGAGGCCAACCTGGTTACCAGCTCTGCAGACAAAACAACCTTTGCTTCTTTCTAATCTCTGCTGTTGAATGAATGAATGAATTTGTTAAGTAATTAAAAATGCACACAGCTAACTGCCAAAATAAAGGAAACACTTGAGTAAATGAATGGTCCTGGCAGCTTGGTTATAGTGTGGGGTGCATTTTCCTGGCATGGTTTACATCCACTCAACCCCTTAGAGCAGGGGTGTCAAACTTTTCCTGGCATGGTGATTTCACGTCCTTAGTTGAAGAAGTGAGCTAACACCTGGTTAGAGGGCAAGGTAAACACCAATAAGGTAAACACCAATAAGTACAAAGCCATTCAGAGTGATCACCTTCATCCTTTGGTGAAGCATTTCTATCTTGATGTGAGTGGTCTCTTCCAGGATGACATGCCCCCATCCACAGGGCACGAGTGGTCACTGAATGGTTTGATGATCTCCAATGCCATAGCAGTCTCAGTCACTCTCAATCCAGTTGAACACTTATGGGAGATTCTGGAGTGGCGCTTTCACCACCATCAACAAAACACCAAATGATGGAAATTCTCATGAAAGAATGGTGTTGCATCCCTTCAGTAGAGTTGCAGACAATTGTAGAATCTATGCCAAACTACATTGAAGCTGTTCTGGTGGCTCGTGGTGGCCTATTAGGACACTATGTTGGTGTTTCCTTTATTTTGGCAGTTACCTGTATATACAGACACACATTAAAGACATGGTAATACAAAGATTGAAAATGATTAAGCATAGCCCACGAAAAGGTCAAGGACTTGCTTCCATTGTAATCCTCATTTTAGGGCATGATGACTGGATAAGATCGTGCTATTTTTTTCTTGTTAACACAGTCAGATAAATGTTTTCAGTTATGGTCTGCTTCGTTGTCGGTTTATTGCGGACGCAGTCTACTCGGCGTGCGACCCGACCGTTCTGCGGTGATGGGACTCTACGTCTGTCTGTTTCTTACCTTCAGGCATCCAGGCCTCGCCCCCTCTGAAGCCAGAGAAGAAGGAGGCGCCCACACCCGCCCAATCCTCCCCCCTGCAAGGACAGAGTGTGCTCAGTTACAGCCCCTCCTGGCCCGCCGGCCCCAGCCCCAAGTTCTCCCCCAGCTACAGCCCCCACTGCAGAGCCCCTCCCCCCCGGGCAGCGGAGGATCCTTCACCTCACCCGTCACCTACTCCACCCCCGGCAGCTTTGGCAAGGTCCGTTTGCCATTTTGTTAAATGCGTTACACTAATGCACTTTGATACAATTGATTTCTGGCGAGTTCCGTCTGCTCGCATTCTAAATACAAGCTTTTCAGTACAGCAGAACCGTAAAATATACGAACCTCTGAGTTACAGACTGATCGGTTCTCCGAGAGGATTGAAACTTGGAAGTAGGATGCGCAATTGACCCTTCGCTAAACCACGCCCCAAAACGCAAACTGGCCAATCACAGCGGCGTGTTTTACATACTCAGACAGTTCCTCCGACATTATTTTCCTGCCTTCCATTCACTTTCACGCAAAAATTAGAAATTTTCTTCATTTTCGAGCTGGTTTGCGGATTTTTAGCAAATTAT
The DNA here is from genome assembly GCA_029706075.1 of Aldrovandia affinis. Classification (NCBI taxonomy): domain Eukaryota; kingdom Metazoa; phylum Chordata; class Actinopteri; order Notacanthiformes; family Halosauridae; genus Aldrovandia; species Aldrovandia affinis. The sequence goes on from JAINUG010000006.1 coordinate 2,966,246, forward strand.
GGTTAAACGTTGTGCCTGGGGCACGTGTAACAGTGACACTCGTTACCCAGAGAGGTTTGAAGGAGATATCGTTTTTCCCTTTATAAAACCTAAATAAAATCCTGAAAAGTGTTAGCCAGCTAAGCTAACGTGGCTACGGTCTGGATATACAGCTCCGGGTTGCAACGTTGGTAAAGTTAGACTAAATGTTAGCTTTGTTATTCGTGATCCAGACAGCTTGCTAACGTTAAGATGTTACAGTCAAGCTCTAGAAAACCAAGTGGGTAACGTTACCTTGATGTCAAAATGTAATACTATTTTTTCATTACTATTTCAGCACTTTGTCAAATGGGAAGCCCAGTCCTCGAGTACACAAATCTTGTGGAGGACTGGGCTGACACACTGCTGATATTTTTTGCTTTACAGAGGTCCAGGGTATGGAGCTACCTGTGGAGCTAACCAGAGTAATGTTGTTACAGCACACTATAGGCGACTAATGTTACGTTAGTTAGCTAATGCTAGCTAACTTACTACTGAATGTAACGTTATATAGGCCTACTGCTTTTGCTTTTTAATGATTGTAATAGTGAATAGAGACCTACCCAGCTTTACAGGAACAGTGTTGCTCCTTAATGTCGTTTTCCTCTGTCTCAATCGCCCGGTGATGCGGTGGTTCAGTTTTACTCTGATCTGTAGGCTTTCGCTTCTATCTTAATTTTTTTTTTACATCATTTTGTTGCTGAGTCAGTGTGATATCTTGAATATAACCTTCAATGCATATTGTATACCCTTCTGTCTGCTTCTATATGAAATCGCTTTTTCTATTTTCCAAAAATTGGACAATATTTCTCCAGGGAGTGCAGTTAGTGACAGTGGGAGCGCCATGCTGGCTCTGAAAGCTTGACGTACATAGCAACAATAACTAAGGGGGGCGTGGTTTAGCGAAGGGTCAATTCCACCTAGCTTGATAGCAGTTTGGGGATATTGACAACATAACTGTTGGGTGTCTTGCTGGCTAGTTTTCACATTTCACCTTTTATGTAGCATAGGCTAAGCTAGTTTGTGGCACGTTCGGTAAATCAATAGACCGTTGTGTTGCTGTATTGTTATTTTTCGACTATTTTGACAGTACCATTGTGTTTCGTGCAGAAATATTTTGACATGCCCCCCTTCATTAAATCAAAGCAAGTCGCTCTTGCGACTGATAAAAACTCCACTATGGACAAACGAGCATTGAGGTAAATTTGACTGATCTGGTTTCTAATATAATTTGAGCTGTGTTTGTCTGTGGTTTGTTTTCACTGGCATATGTAATGCTTTCATTACGTAGCCTACATTTTAATACACAAATATGAATGAGAACCACATTGTGAGTCAGATTGTGATTTTGTTATCAAGTGTCTGGAAATATACGTTATTGTTGGATATTTGTGGAAAGCCTTATGGTGAATTCTTCAGTCATAATTTATTGGGAAGATGGTTACCCTTCCCCAATTTTGCCTGGGGGCTTTGGGTAATATTTTCTGATGCTATTGGCTCAGTGCTAAGTCCTCTGCTTGATTGTAATGCTGAAAGGCATGGTCACAGGCCTGCATGTGTAGCAGGGTTGATTGTGTGTTCACTAGCTATAACACCAGAGATTGCCAAGTCTTGTCATTCAGCTTCTGATAAACACAGTCTTTCTATGTTCACTTCCTGATGTGTAAGATGTTCTGTGATCGAAATGGACCAAGTGAGCTTTCATTTAAGGGGTTAAAATATTGTGAACTTGATAGTTAATAATCACTAATTGCTTTTGAGACTGTTACACATGCTTGACTGGTGTACAGTGTACTTGATTGACAGGTGTATGTTTATTTCAGGTGTTGAACTACAGTGCCTCCCCTGGCTCCTCCCCCTACCCCAGCAGCATTGGGCCGATAGAGGGGACCAGCCTACGGGCAAGGTACCGCACTTCCCCCTCCATCTTCAGCTCCCCCGGTGGCAAGGAGGACTACATGGCCGACCTCAAGACCTTGGAGAAGTTTCTCCGCTCTGAAGAGGAGAAAAGCCAACGTAGCCAACTGGGTAATGCCGCCGCTTCTGCGTCTGCGCATCTCCGAACATGCAGGTGTTGCACTGCAGACGTCCAGATGGGTGTTTGCCAACATACTTGCACGTAACGTTAACACATGCACTAGGGGGCAGTGTCGCATTTACTAAAACTAAAGAACGAAGAGATATTTACGTGCATCTTTGCAGAAGCATAATTCCGCCTTTAGCAGGCACAGATTCAGACTCTGCTGCACAAGTTAATCAGGACTGCTTGTTATTAATGGGAAGAGGCATTTAAAAACCCTGGATCGAATCTGTTTTTTGTTCAGCATTAATGAGTTGTTTGCTGGTAGTGTATTAATGTACTATGGGCTTGGAAGTTTTTGTTACAATTTTAGTATTTCATCTCAAATGTATATGTGTGTGTGTGTGTCCCGTCTCTATTATTACAGTTTTATTTAGTCATTTAGCAGATGCTAACTTGCGACTTACAAAGGTGTATAATGAAAGGTTAGGCAAAGAGCTGAGATGATACCAAGTTATCAGTGTAACAGCTGATGGTAGGTGTCATTACGTAGCTACAATATAATGCTGTGTCATATGTTTATAAAGTATATTATGTGTTTATTAAGTAATATGTGATTGTTTATGTTGTTATTGTATTCCCCTTCATACAGGGAGCCCAGAGTTTGTGTCCCCATCCCACAGCCCCACGTTCTGGAACTACAGCCGTTCGGTGGGGGACTATGCGCAGAGTCTGAGGAAGTTCCAGTACCAGCTAGCCTGCCGCTCTCAGGCTCCCTCTGCAAACAAAGACGAGACAGACCTGGGCTCCAAACAGGCTGCTGAGGAGGTAAGAAGGGAGAGAATTTTACTCAAATGTATTTATTTTTTACTTTTTATCAATTTTTTTATTTTACTTTTTTCCCCCTCCTCATTTGTACTTCATGGCTATTCGGTGTGTGTGTGTGTGCGTGCGTGCGTGCGTGCGTGCGTGCGTGCACAAATGTACAGAAAATTATTCGCTGTGAGTGGCAGGATGTGCACACACACATCTCCCCTTGCAGAAAGTAGGGTAATTTGCCCAGAAATAGGTTTCTATCAATGAGAATATTTCAGTGATCCAGTGCTGTATCATATATATGGTGTAGATTATGAAATATTACTGTTGGATATATTTGATTTAATTGATTGTTGTGTATATCGATATGTGGGGGGGCGGGGTCAATACTAGTATAGGCTACGTCAAGGCCTAACAGTGTTCATTCTGGGAGAGAGAGGCTGATGGGAAAGCCCATATGATGATTTAAAGTTTACGGGTCTATTATTTTGGCTTACGTTTATAAGTTTGTCCTTTTGTAAATACTTTATTTAAATAAAAAAATGTCTTGCTGAAATAAATGTTTTGCCGTTATTCAATCCGCTTATGAGCGCTCCCGTGTTTGACTGCGGACAGTGTAACATTTACAGTTGCGAGGCTCCAAAGTACACAAGCTGCCATCCATCGTATATATGGGATTTGTTGTGACAGTGAAGCATGCAGACCAAGGTTGATCACGCTGAAAGATGTCTTCTGTCCTCCTGTTTTCCAGGTCTGGGCCCGGATCACGACCAGTCACCTGGTGGTGGAGCGCATAGACGGCTGGACCGCCAAGCTGAGAAACGTGAGGGAACTGCACTCTGAGTGGGGAAGCGCAGAAAAACTGCAGCACAATGAATTCAGCATTACGTTACATTCAGCATACGCAGACACTCTTATCCAGAGAGACTTACACAGTTTACATGTTTTTACATACAATCCATTTATACAGAGTATTTACTGAAACAATTCAGGTTAAGTACCTTGCTCAAGGGCAGTGCTCCTCCTGGGAATTGAACCTGCGACCTTTGCGTTACAAGTCCGGTTCCCTAACCATTATGCTACATTGCCGCCCAACAAGCAAGCACTGTGTAATTGTGTGTAGCCACTGTGTAATACAGTGCAGTGTAGCTATCGCTGTGCTACTGCTCTGCATAATGAATGCTGTTGCTGAATCGTGCTTTGGCTGTCATGGCTTCTCTCTGCTCCTGCAGTGGATCAATGACACCATCCTGGTGCCTCTGGTCAGGGAGGTGGACTCTGTGAACGCCCAGTTGCGGAGGATGGGATGCCCGGAGCTTCAGACAGGAGGTAACATCACAGATTCTTTAGACTAGCCAGATGGTCAGCTCCTGCATTCTCCCACAGCCCCGCCCCCCCCCGGTCTACTTCTTAACTAACTTCTTAACTACATGAGGCTCCAGTTGGTAACGGGAGTTTCTGGTGCTGTATTATGGAACAGAGCGTCCATTGCCATGGCATTATACTTGGTTATGGCACTTTATGAACATTCATAAGATGTATCAAATTGGATTGTTTTGGCTTCAGTGGTAGGGAGATGGAACTTTCAGTGTTAAGAATACAGAGTGGAGGCCTCCCGCGTGGTCCAGTGGTTTCAACGTCCGACACTGGCCACGCCGACCGGGGTTCGATTCCCCGTCGCGCCAGAGTCAGCTCTGGCCGGGAGTGCCACCGGGGCAGCAATTGGCTGTCCGCCCCAGGGAGGGGGGAAGGAAGCCGACGCAGTTCGCTGCTGACAGGAGTGGTTCTGTGGTGCCGGAATTACAGTCGACAGCACGACGAGTGCTGTCTCGGAGGAGGCAGCGCTTCGCCATTGTCACTGCCGGTCACAGGGCTACGGCAGCGAACTACGAGGGAGAGGATTGAACTAAGCACAGTGGGAGTAATTTGCTCCCAAATTGGGAGGAAAACCGGGGTAAAATCTGAAAAACACATTTATAAAAAATAAAACAGAATACAGAGTGGAGAATGTGGAGGGTCTAAAGAATCGATGTCTCATCGGCGCCCCCTGTCCTCCTCTCCTCCTGCTTGTGAAACAGAGGCCAGCATAAGCAGTCTGAAGCAGGCAGCTGTGGTCAAGGCCTCCTCAATCCCCACCCTGAACACCATCGTTCAGTATCTGGACATCACGCCCAACCAGGAGTACCTCGCCGAGCGAATAAAAGGTGACGCTAAAAGATTTTTCTCATTCCATTATTTTTATTTTGTTTGTTTGTTTTTGTCTGACCTGCTCCTGTGTGTCCCCCTCAGAGTTGGCGCACAGCGGCTGCATGAGCTCCTTCCGGTGGAATGCAGGCGGGGAGTGGAAGGGCAGGAAGTGGGACACGGACCTGCCAACTGATTCAGCTGTGAGCTCGCCCGACAGCTCCCCACCCAGCCTCTGCCCTGTGTAGCCCCCCCCAGAATATCAATACTGTGATATCGCAATGTCGCTTATTCACCTCTCGGTGATGAACGTATTGAGACAATAATGTCAGTTTTGTCTCTTTTTTTTGTATATATATATATATAATATATATAAAACGTGCACATTTCTATAAGACGTTTGAGCCCACTTGTTGTACTAATGTGAAAATGCAATATTTATTACAACCTGCAGATGGCAGCACGCACCCCTACAACCTGACAAATCCCTCCTTAATGTAGGCAAAAAAATGCACGGGCTGAGCGTGACAGCAAAAATGTCATAGCAGCTATGACCATTTCACTTTTATGGTTGTCAATAAACAGCTGTTCTTCTCAAACAATGACATGCTCCTCAATTAGGTTTTTCGAAAAGCAAAATGCACTTTCCCATGTGTGCCACGTTGCATTGGGATACATATCGCATCGCAACCTCTGCACTGGGACACATATTGTAGAGTGAAGTAGCTGTCAATACCCAGCCCTAGTTTACCCCAAAATCACAGTGTGATAATCAAATTGTCTCCCTAAAATCCCAGTGTGAGAATCCCAGCGTCCCCTCTGAATAACAGTCTGATAATTACAGCGTTGCCTTCATATAATGGTGTGATAATTACAGTGTTCCCTCCGAAAAAAACTGCGATAATCCCGGTGTTCCCTCCGAATAATATTGTGATAATCACAAATATTCTGCAACTCCCCACGTGACAGTGTAACAATCCCTATGTCTGTGAAAGGGAGCGGGAGGTGACCGTGCTTAAGAGAGTGACTCCCTGTTCCAGATCCTCATGCACGTGCTGTGCACATACCTGGACTCCCGGCTCCCCCCGCACCCCAAGTACCCGGACGGAAAGACCTTCACCTCCCAGCACTTCAGCCAAACGCCAGACAAGCCAGGTAATGCGGGCGGGCGTGTGAACCAGGCGGTGCGCGGGGTGGCCCTCGGGCGGAACCGCTAACGGAGGCTTCTCTTACCGCGTGTTTCCAAAACAGACGTGTCGAACGAGAACCTCTTCTGCGTCCACCAGAGCAGCGCCAACCCCCCTCATTACCAGCTGATGTACCAGGGTCACGTCTACAGCCTGCCGAAGGTGAGGACGGCGCCTCCGTTCCTGTGTGCTAAACACGGTCGGCGGGCTGACCGCAAACGCCCGCCCTGAGCCGCTTTTTCTGCGCTGCATACTCGTATCGTTACGGGGGAGTCAAAAGAGGAGAGACACAAACATTGGAGAACAATCTGATTTTAATACGGTTGAGCAGTAGGGGAATGTTTTTTTTTTATCTATACATTTTTTTTTTAAGAATTTTTAAAAAACTTTATTCCAGCTGCATGATTGGAGTAACCTTCAGTATATGGCCTTTTCAGTCCACCGGTCATCACACTGAATAAGTATTTGTATATCTCATATATTTTTAGTTATACAATATATAATATTTACTATAATCTATTTAAAGGATGAAGGGTCATTTTAGCAGCTATTTTTGATGTGGCAGGCACAGTAAGATAAAATAGGATTGTCAGTCCGAGCGGGGGCGGCATTTGGCTGTCCGCCCCAGGAGGAGGGAGGAGGGAGAGCCAGCTCGGGTCCGCACATTTCCTAATGTGCGTAAGTTGGCCCGGTGTTCTTACCCACAGTATCTTTTTTTAAATGTATTATTTGTTTCAGATTTTTTCCAGTTTTTCTCCCAATTTGGTAGCCAATTGGACCCTCTATTTATTTCGATTAATCCTTCCCACACGGATCCGTCGCTCGACTACTCGAGGCAAACCAATTCTCCGTGGGCAGCGACCTCCGAAACGGAACTCGCCTACCCACCCACGTTCTGGAGACTCCCTTTCCGTGCTTCTCGGCGGACCCGAGCTGACTCTCTCCCTCCCCCTGGGGCGGACAGCCAAATGCCGCCCCCGCTCGGACTGACAACCGGGGCCGGTCTGGTAGAGATGTGGGTTTCGAACCACGTCCCTGACAGGCAGCGCACACCACACTGGAACAGCCAAAGTGTTAGACCGCTACGCTATCCGCTGCCCTTACCCACAGCCTCTTAATGTGGCACAGACTCCCAGTGAATCGTTCAGGGTTCATTTACAGCTGTCAAACGGTCGCCTTTACGCTCAAGCCGACTGCCATGGCCCGAGACCTTTGCGGCTTGGGCAGTGAAGCACAGCACTCAGCCTAAGGGGCTGTCCACCCACATCATCAGAATCCTAATGTGCGGGAATGTGCTTTCCGTTCGCAATGCAGATGCTGGGGCCAACGTGAAACCCGAGTAAATGAGAGGTGTTTGAATTGTATCCCTCTCCTGAACTAGAGAATTCTGTAGCAAATGCATTCTGGGCACTGTAGTCCACACTCCACACAACGGTAGGTGGTGAGTTACACTTTTGGTCCAGTTTTTGGTCCATTTGCTTTTACTTTTCTAGTAAATCCATGCAGAAAAAAACGAGCTGCAGAACACTCATTCACGGTACCACTTTCCCCAAACGCCACAGTGTGTCTGCTAAAAGGATTGGTCATTTCTGATGAGAAGAAATTGTCTAGAACCTTTGCTGGTATACTGTGAATTGTTTGTACTGCACTCCGTTTCAGATTGATATAAAAGATGAAAGGGTGTGTCACACGCCACGTGACAATCCCTGGATGGGAACAGAGCAGTCTACGGACAGGGTTTTTATTTATGAATATTGTTTTCTTCCCCCAGACTCGGGGAAGAGAACGAGACCATGCAAAATAAGCAATATAAAACGTATTCGTCCGTCGCCCTCACGAGTTCAGTACAAAAACAATAAACTAAAAATAACAAACTAAATCAAATAAACCTTTCGGTAAACGCGTCCCGCACCAGAACCTTTCAGTTCCACTTTCACTTATCCGCCTACTTCCTCGGTCTCGACAACCTTCTCCTTCCTGGTTCCAGCCCCCTACTGAAGAGAGCAGAGCAGTTTTAAGCACGCATGGTGTAATTGTCAGACCCTGGACTGGTGTGTGCGCTGGCTGCTCTGCCAGTAGGCGTAGCCACTAATCACCCTGATTAGCTGCCGAGACCGACGCCTTCCACAGGGTGTTTGAAATAGTGCACGATGTACCTTACAATTCCTGACATTTAGCGGGGTCATAATTATCCCAAGCAATCTGCCTTAAGTGGCCCGACTACTGTTGGTCAATCGAAAGCACCGGAGTTTAATAATCTCCATGTTGGTGACTAGACCAATCCCGATGTTCATAACAGAAGACGGGAAAGTTTTATTACACAGCGAGAACACAAGCATGCTAACTAGGCACACATGCTAATAAGTTGACAAACACTAGTTTTTACTCTGTTTTTAAATAGTCAAAGGTACAGTTACATCAATTCACCTGCCTGATTGGGCCAGCGACACTATTGTTACAAGACCCCTCCATGCTTAAATAGGCATGAAGTTATCCATGCAGTTTCTAATGCAAAAACACAAACCTCATCAACTTCACATGTCTCAAGGGGAGTAAAGAGGTGTACCATTGCGCAAAGCAAAGCCAAGCAAATTGTTCACCTTTTTACACACATAAGTGATTGGTCAGAAGGTGATAGAATAGGCTTACAATTTAAATGACATATGCAAAAGGCCTCTAACAAATCATACCCTTCTCTCCCAATGGGTTGTGCTGTATTTGTTTTCCATAATGAAAATAATCATTAATCTCAGGATTTTGTTCTGTGATTGAAATGTCTCTTGGGAGACTTATTACTCCAAAGTTGTTTTTGCTTTTGATCACTTGGTTTAAATGTCATGTCAGGTATGAAGGGCTCTCGTGTGCTGTTTAACATTATTCATTATTCAATATTGGCGTTATTCCATTCCGTCCATCTGTGTTGTTTCAGGGTGATTCGCTACCAAAACGAAACACTAATATGTGCCTTTTGTCTTTATGTTGTGGTTTATTCACAGGGCAGGAACAATCTTTTCCACACTGTCCTTATGTTTCTCTTCATAATTAAGACCAAAGAGTCCGGGATGCTGGGGTGAGTGGCCTGCTTTCATCACCACACTGAGAAAACCAAAAGATTTCAAATGGTGCTTTGAAGAATCAAACTTTATTTGGGTTTTGTAACTTAATTATCCATTGTAAAACCGAGTTGTTACATGATACATGAGCTATTTAGCTGTATACACCAATGCTGGTTAATTTGTACATTAGATCACAGTAAACGTTTCATATGAGTACACAAGAGCATATCTTCAGTTGTCATTCATGGGCTTAATGAGAAATGTATCTTAAAATGTCAGATTTATGTAAATGATTGCACTAATTAAGTAATTAAAGGACTTGAAATCCAGGAACAGATACGGCTCTCCTTGCCCCCCCTGGTACAGATTTTTTGAAAGTACTCCCAGGCTCAAAGCTACATTCAGATAAGAGCAATGATATGTATGTGTGTGTGTGGTGTGTGTAGCAAGATGACACCTTAAGCATCGACTTTTCTCCCTCCTAACAGAAGAGTGAATCTGGGATTATCGGGAGTCAACATCCTATGGATATTCGGGGATTGATGTACGTGGCTCTAAAACAACAACACAGGAGACCTCATGACTTAAGTTATTTAGAATCTGACCGTTCTTTATCAAAAGTCCTCGACGGCACACTTTTTACTGAAAATGATCCATTACACAGTTCTCTTTAGGCAGGACCTTTTGGAAATAAATCACTCGTACTGTCAAGCCTAGCACACATGTTTTTAGAGACAAACAAAATGTGCTCATTGTCCATCCTGTATGCTTGAACGTGTATACGAGGGGTGCCCAGTTCAGTGTATACTACTGTTACAGAAGAAGCACATTGTGTGCCTTCTTATCAGAATCACTTTCAACATTTTTGAATGCTTAATATTTAGGTATGTGTATATTGGTCTGTTGTAATGATATCAAGATAGCTGTGTGGCCTCAAATTTATATTGCCTCTTGTTGAATTTCTGTTGAATTATTATCGAGCGCCAAGGTCGTTGCCTGCGGAGTAATGTTGGTGACGCACACCACTAAGAGCTTTGAACAGCCAGCATGTCTTTCAATGCATGCCTTCCACCTTTGTTTCCAGTGTAAAGTAACAAGTGTGGTCATTCTTAAAGTATGCTTTTATTATCGCTTCTTATTTCCGTTATTAAAAAACCACACAAAATGTGTTCTCATTATTTGTAAAAAAAAATATTTAGACCTTGCAGGATGTTGCAGATTTGAGAGCCATAAGAGTGGCTTTCATTTGTGCAGTTGTTGTGGGACTATTGCTAAGTATGAATGAATGTTAAGAAGAATAATCCAGCTGGAGTTCTTGTAAGGACTGCTCTGATATGATTTGGGGGGAATGGGAAAAGGACTTTCCAGTTTACAATTTACCAAACGTGGCATGTATAATTGCAAACATTTTTAATTGTATGAATTTCATATTGTGGTGATACTGAGTTGAGAATCAGAATAAACATATTTGTATGAAATTGTGTTTGATCTGTAATAATGTTGGTGCACGTGCTCTTCAGGAATGCACTTACTGAAATATGTGATATCCTTTGCATACAGAATATGGATGAAAATATGGATAATTTGAATGAGTTTATCAGCCTGAGAAGAATTAGCTATCTGTGTAGTCTTCAACAGGTTTTTATTTTGTGTATTTTATAGTTTCATTTATTTTTACCACAGAAGCAAATAATTTATATCTTGGGTGTATGTGCAAAATAAAGATATATATAATAAAAATGACGACCTGGATCTTCCACTGGGTGGCAGTAGATATTTATTTAGAAAAGTTTCTGGAACAGCAGCTTCCCCACATCATGGATTGAGGTTTAGGGCTGTGTTCTAGCAAGTAAGGAGTTCTATCAGTCTTAATAATATTCACTTAAACTTTGTGCTTTTGGTTGCATTTAAATAATGCAAATATTAATTTCACAAAACAACATTGTTTGTGTAGCTCATATCTGAACAGTATTATGTATTTCTTGTACATAATTACTAAAAGATTAATAGAAAGCCTTAGTATTAACTTGTGATGCACAAAGACATTGAACCCAAAAAAGCAAGGGGAATTTGCATTGTCACGTTGGTGATTGGTGTTCTTATTGAACCAGATTGGAGTCATAGTGTAGAATGAGCAGTATGTAAATACATCGCATTTATAGATTAGGGGTTCATGTATTTATTAATTTATTAATCCTTGATTCCCAGTTGTATATCATTGAAGTTTAATTGTGTTTAAGTATTAAATGGGTGTTGTAACTGTTTACATGTAGCTGTATAAAGGTACACCTACTTAGAATGTTAGTACTAATGGCTACCTTGTTTTTTGTAGCATAATATCCTAATTTTGGATTGAACTAGAAATTTCATTGTTCATACACTTACCTTTCAACATATCGGATGAGGCTTTTTGCCTCTTCTATTGTTGTATGTAAGTCTACTTCGGGAAACCAGAATGCTTTTTTTAAATTCAACCTTGTGATAGGTTGTGTTTGTTTATACAAAAACACAGTTATTTGGTATCAGCTATGTGGCATAACTTTTCAACATCAGTTATGTGGCATTGGCTTGATTAATGGGCATTTTGGTGGAGAGGCATAAAATGTGACCATAAAATCTGGCAGTTTATTTCACATTTTATGTGCGAAAATGTATAAATGTATGACCACTGCACTCATTGCAGTGTGAACTGGCTTGGGGCTCTGAAGGCTTGTGATTTGCTGTGATACCAACACTAAATCTGACTAAATCGAAATTGCACAAATTCTTAAATGTTTTTATTTTCAAATAAACAATCTGGCTTTCAAACTGATTATGTAGTGTTATAGTTCATAACCATGGCAACTGATGACGCACTGGCATTGGCAAATATTTTGTTTTCATGTGTAATTGATTGTAGTTTCAATGCTTTAAATTGGAGATTAACAAAATACAACATCCAGGTTTTTGTCTTGAGGAAATAACCACTATAGTTATGGCTTCTTACCAGAAACCATAACCATAGTGGCGATAGGTTTCGGGAGGTGTAGTTTTATGTTCAACTTTTCTATTTGTTACATTGTTTTGAAAAAAATATTATTTTATCAAATTTTGGATTTAAAAAGTAATCCATAAAATAATATTGGTCCAGCATTCTGAATAAATCGTTAATGGCATTGTTTGAACTGATATTTCCGGCAGAGACTACATATACCACAACCCCTCGCTCCTAACCCGTCCTCCTCAACTCAGTATCCGTTTGTGTTGGAAAGGGACTTTGTGAAATTGTAGCGATGTCAGTACAGGTTGTTGCAGCGAAAATGGCCGAGGTCGAGCTGAAAGACATTCCCACCAAAGAGTTGTCGCCTGTATCTCCAGTGACACCAAAGGCTGATGATAAGGAGATGAACAAGAATGAAACAAATCCCATGGCGACTACTTCGTCCGTGGCTCCTGAGACGGAGACTACAAGAGGGGACCCTAGCCCTTCGCCAACCCCCTGCCCGAACCCCGTGAAGATGCCGCAGGCATCCGCTATGAAGCGAACAGATCCACAGCAAAACGGTGAAGCTTTCATAAACCGAGATGGTACGGTAGCCGAAGCTCCGAGGATGAAAAAGGTTAGTGCAAATGACTAAATAGCCCACTCGCTTACTAGGCTTTCCGGCTAGTTTCTGTCATTGATTCGTGTTTGCTGTAGCTAACTAGCTAGCCCATGCATTGTGTGACGGTGCTTTGCTAGCTAGCCGCATAGAGCTCCGTCCCAGCTAGCTACATGGATTTAAAACGGACATATGGAATGAGTCAACGTTGTTATAGTTCGCTCTGTAACGTCAATGTACGCCGTCTAGCTATCTGGCTAACGTTACGTTAGACAGCGTATTACGTGGCTACATGAACATTGGGTTCTTTTCCACATAGACAGTCAGCTAGTTAGCATTAAAACCAGCGCGAATAGCTGGAGAGAAAGCGATCGGTTTTGCCATTGAAAACTTGCTCATTGGCTAGCGCTGGCTAACGTTAGCTGGCAAGCGACGTGTTCACGTTTTGACCGCAGTGCGCTGTCGTGGCGCTGCGTGTAAGAAGCCCAGTTAGCCTGCTGGCTAAGTAGCGTTAACGATGGAACAGTTTGTGCTGTGCTAAGAGCAGCTGACTGGTTGATCAAACTGCGACATGCATGCCCCAGAGCACGCCAGCTTGTTTGACAGTGGCTATGGTATAATGTCCACGGTAGCTAGATAGCGTAGCGTATTTTGCTTTATTTTTGGAGACATGTCAAGAATGTTTGTTCCTGAACACGGTAACAAACTATTGCATATCCGACGATATTACAGTTGGCTATAAGCTAAACGAAGTGACCATTTTGTTTACTTGGATTTATGGATATAAGTCGTATATAAATCGATCTGTGCAAGTGTGGCCAAGTTGTCTGAAGACCACCGTCCCATGCTTGTAGATGACGGTTTTACAAGTGAACTGTGACCAAGTTAATGAAATGGTTCAAAGCAGAACATAACGACTTTACCCCTCGTGCCTAATTTAGTCTAACGTTACTTGCTGAATTTTGCAGCAATTGTATTATTTTTCCTAACTTGGCACTCCTGTGCGACTATTAGACAATTGTACAACTGTGGCCTGATTTTACAAATAATCCAAGACGATACTAAGTTGAAATCTGCATAATCAAATTTAAAAAATCACATGTATATCTGTCTTTAAATGTCAAGTAGGCTGAATTATTTGGAAGAAACGTTTATTTAACCATTAAACAAAGGCAAGTCAAATGTGAGGAACTGTTGGATGTTGAATAGGTTGTCTGCTAACTGAGGCCAAGTAACATTTTCACCCCTGTCCTGCTCAAGGATTTTGTTGACTGGTTAAATAAGTCATGTCCCCCTCTCACACACATGCACACAGGGATCTGGTTTTGTATTGAACACACATCCTTAATCAAACAGTGGGTTGTGACTGTACTTGAAGTGGAATAGATACTAAATTCGGCAGATGCCCTGAACTCAGAGCTGTTGAGAAGCTAAAGTTGAGAAGCTAAAAGAAGCCGAGAAGCCAACAAAGGTGGTGGTAAAACCTTCTGCCTCAGCGTGAGCAGAGAGGGAAAATGAGCGGCTGGCTCGACCGGATGGCTGGCTCGACAGGATGGCTGTCTCTCAACGTAATTTTTTTCTGGATCTCGATAGATCACTTAAGAGGTGAAACCAACAGAGAGGGTTTGATGCTCAAATATTTTATATTTTATATGTATTTGGACGGCTCAAGCTGCCTAGGCTACATCCATTAAACTACAATAATGTCAAGTGCAGGATATTTCACTTGACATTTGAAATTCTTGTTTCTGTAAAAAAAAAAAAAAAAAAAAGCTTTCCATATATTTTCCACTGTTTGGCCATACACGATATTGGCAAGCAGAGTCCATAGGACGTCCATAAGACTGTTCCAACCCAAATGTCAGAAAGAACCCAATAGTGATCCCCGTCAGGCCTGACAGAAGCCCAGCTCTGTCACACAGAAAAGCCCATTCTGATCGTGAGGTGCGATTCTTACCCCTCCCCCCCCAGCTGTGGTGAAGGAGTACAGTTTACAGCAGACGCACCCTGCAGCCAGCCAGCTGCTCTAGCCGGGCTTGGCTGTGCAAACTGCAAAACTCTTACTGGCACCTTCCGTTATAATGCGCCTGTGAAAATGTGTGCCGTGTCGGCAGGAGCCCAAGTTTTTGCTTCATCTTCAGTGTTCAGCCTGCGTAATGTGACGACACCAAACACATCTCGTTTCAAAGGTGTTCAGACAGAAGTTGGTAGGCTGCACGAAGTGCCAGATGAGCTATGGCTCGAAAGCAAAACACCAAATATGGACCAGCGCCTATTGACTTGCTCTGAGTGTCTGTTCTCTCTGCGGTTCTGTGATCGGTAATACTAATGTACTAATGCTAATTTTTTCTTTTTAGTGCTACTTTTTGTTTGGGCCAAGTATGAGGTTCATCAAACACCCCTCTGGTATATCCTTTGTTTTGCTATATGTAAGTTGACATTCCAAGGGAAAGTAAGACTCTGGCGTGGTCTATGATTTATCTTACCATGTATTAATGCACTTTTGTAAATCGCTCTGGATAAGAGCGTCTGCTAAATGATTAAAATGTAAACGTAAAAATGTAAGTATAGCCCAGTAACAAACACTTTGCCATGGGCTCTAACTTTAATATCTTTCCGCCCTATATTTCAGCAGGGCTTTATTAAAGGTTCAGTAAGATTTCTCTGCCCTTTTGCCCCCTTTGCTGCACAGTAGCCTTTTGTTCTTTGTCGTCTTCCAGCCGTGTTTGAAGTGTGACTAGAAAAAGAGCAACTGCATGCTAACACATTTACATTTATCGGAGTAGTTTACATGTCATTTTAGAGTTCAGAGCAAACAATGCAAAATCCTCACGATGACAGGGCAGAAGACTTATAGCTACGGGGTGGTGTCTGCACGGGAAGCCATGTAACACGCTTCCGTCTTCAGGCAGCGCTATATAAATATGCAGCCTGTCACATATGCTATGTAAATAACGTACATGCGAGTTTGAGACTGGTGCACTTGGTTTCGTTGTCTGTGTGTCATAGCAGTCGAGTCGGCGGGCAGCTGTTGCTCCTCTGAAAGCCGGCAGTTCCTCCGCAATCCCTGGAAAGGGCAGGACTTGGAGGGAGCACAGAGGAATTCGACTGCAAAGTGTGCAGTTTGTTCGAGGGTTTGTTCTTCAGTGGTGGAAACCTCTACACAATACTTCAGCAAAACTGAACATCGCATCGCAAATAAACTAACAGGATCCATCTCTGACAATATCGTGTGTTTTTGGTGGATTCCTTGCCCCCCCCATCCTTTTACCTAGAATTCTGAGTTGCCACTCCCGTCTGTGTTACCGTCTGTTCTCTGTGCATGTTCGCTCCTTTGATGTACTTGCTTGCATGCAAGTGACTGTTTAGCTCTATACAGGGTCACACAGCTCTACAGGAGAGCTAGGGCGGGTTGGAGGAGGAGCCTATCTCTCACTGACATCCCAATAGCCTGTTGGTGCCTTGCATGTCACTGTGAGGAGCTAATGTAGCAGGTGACCTGAGGCACCCTGGCCGAGAAACCCACGCGGACCCTGGCAGGATATGGCACAATCGTGCCACTGAGGCCCGCTAGGCGTAGTCTTGCTCTCACGCTCCTCGGACAATATCATTGAGTGGAATCAAAACTCGAGGTCACCATTTGTGATAAGATTGACCTGGAGAAGGTTACGTGCGCTAGTTTCGCTAATATTAATGGCCTGTATCTGTTCGATATCTTCACATCCATCGGCTTTTATTGCCCACATAAACATGATCAGCACAGTGCGTCTTTGCGATCAAAGAGAAACTGTTTATGGCGACAGAGATGAGACGGGCCACTTCTTCACACCCTTCTTGACTGGGCTCCGGTTATGGTGTGCAAGTGCTTGGCTGATTATCTGACATCCTAACACACTGAATCACAGAGCACACTTCATCAGGTGGTTATCTGCGCTGTGGTTCCAGATAAGATGTTTCTCTAGGTGAGTGGGGCGTAAGGATCTCGGGGTCCTTCACTCTGCCCTCTCGGGCGGAGATACTGTAGCAGGCGCAAGGAGGCGAGGAAAACAATGTGTTAGTGAGCATCGGTGAAAATTGGCTTCTTTGCAAAAGTGCACAGATGAGGACCAATCAGCATGGCCATTTACATATTAAATAGCCTATGTATATAATATGACTTACTGGGTGTTTATATGGAGACATCTCATGGTTCCTGAGGTGTTGATTATCAAGTGTACCTGCTAGAACATGCATCCCTCAAATCTGTGCCCCTTAAGATAGCGATTCTGATTCTGAGGATAGCGAGTAGGGGGAATAGAATCACGTGGACGTTTCTTAATCTCCGCTCTACCGTGCTCAGCGAGGCTTAATCTGCTCGCTCTACACGAGCGGACAGATGTTTGCTCCGGACGCCGGGGGCCGACCGTAACCCCGCCAGGTCTCGAAGCTCGGACCGTGAAATTCACACGACTGGAGAGAGGATTAGCGGCAGCGGGCGATGACGTGCCGGCCGGGCGCTAATGGATCCCTCTTTACACCACGTGCCCCCTGCGTGCCTCTGGCGCCGCACACCGCTCCGGGTACCTGGCAGCGCCCGGCCCCCCCGGGAAACGCACTGGCGGGCATGGTACATGGGTAGGGAGAAAGGGACGCACCGCTCCCGGTCTTTCGTTTCGCAGAGTTATCACTAAGCCACCGTTCTCGGTATTGCAGGCTGGCCTGCCGGCCGCCACGCCGGATATGCAGGGGGTCCTTTACATGGCTCAGAGGCAGAGATGCAGGCTGTAATGTGCAGCCAAAGCTTGGGTCCATTTGTATTTTTTTACATAA
Organism: Aldrovandia affinis; assembly: GCA_029706075.1. NCBI lineage: Eukaryota > Metazoa > Chordata > Actinopteri > Notacanthiformes > Halosauridae > Aldrovandia > Aldrovandia affinis. Next base: position 2,983,917 of record JAINUG010000006.1, read on the forward strand.
TTCCTGCAAAGGACGGTTTGTGCGTGCAAGCACAACTTAGTTTGGAATGCTTTTGACAAGAGAAGCCATTTAATTCAGGGCTTATCCTGGTGTTCAGCATTCCGTTAGCGCTCTTAATTCCACGACTGTTTTAATGGGCTGCTCGGGACGATGGGAAATCTGGTAAATGCGTGTTATGTAAGCACACTTGTCTGCTGTTGTTAGTTGGTCTGGGCCCTTTGAGTCCCAGGGCTGTGGGCACCTCGTGCCGTGTGTGTGTCCGTGTGTGTGCGCTCGCATTCGGTTGCTGAGATAAAGTGCGTCCTGGTTTGTTTTGGAGAGGTACTGTACATCTTCTGTGTACCTGTGAAGACCCGAGGGAAAGGGAGAGGGAGAGATGGGACTCCGCAGTGACTTCACTGCTGCTGTCACCCACCACACGCAGTAGCATGCCTCTCTCAGGCGCTAACTCTCTTCGCAGCAGCGGAGGTGACTCGCTTCCTGTTGAAAGACTGCGGGAATTATGCACATCATCCTGACAGAACACCACACCCCCTCCCATCCTGCTCTGTTCTCTGGGTGAAACACGTCGGCCTGCCGTGACTCACGCTTGCCATGCGGTCACCAGGACTCATTTTCCCATGAGTCACAGCGGCTCTGTGACACCACCTGTCCTCTCCCCTCCTCACCAGTCATTCTGAGTGCAGGAGTCACCAGAGCTTGGTTTGCGTGAACGCGCTCTCGCCCACTATGCCAGCTACATCTAGATGACGTTTATGTCGTATTTTATATTTGAGTCATGGTTTTCCAGCTGTGTTAAAGGTACGGCAGTTTTGTTTTTCTGCGTTATATTCTAAACGGCTACTTAATTCCATTACACCTTTGGTTCTTTGAAAGACGTGCTCCATCGGTCCCACGAGAACTGCGCTACTTGGGAATGACGGGGAAGTTCCGAACCCGGCACATCAAACAAAGAAAATGAAGAGTCGCCACCAAACAAGCCTGTTTAGAGTCCTTTCACTGCAGAGAGTCGCAAGCCCCCATCTGGATGAGGGAATTGGCCTTGATGATGGGTTCAGTTATGTTGTCTCTTGTGAAAGTGTTTTAATTATTTTTTTCAATACTCCCTGTTATGTTTTGTTGGAATAAAAATGCTTCATAACAGGAAATATCCAGCTTGGCACAGTTCAGCTCATGGATATATATTGCGTCCTGAATTCGACAATATGTTCATTTTTTCCAGTAAATCTGTATGAACGGTTTATTCAGTTTGGCCTAATTTCTATGAGCAGTTAATTTTTACATTTCCGTGGGCAGTTTACTGCTTTCTACCAATTTCTTGGTTAAGCCTAAATGGCATGAAACCAGAACAGCTGTTTGAAGGTTCTATTTCATTAGGATCACGATATTTTCCAACAGTGTTTTGATAAACAATTAAATCTGTAGTGGCTCCTAACTCTTCAAGCACTGGTATGTCAGAAGTAGCCTTTTCTTGCAGTGAAACATCTGCTCCCTCTCTTTGGAACGAATGGAAATGCTCTGTGACTCACGTGGAGACGGGAAGGCGAATGTGGAGAGCAGACAGTCACTATGATGTTCCACCTATCACGATGATGTTCCCTAGGGAGCCAAGAAAATATTAACCAATCTAACCAAGAGAATCATCCATTCACAATGATGTTCCCTAAGAGAGAACCAAGAGAATATTAACCAATTTAACCAAGAGAATAAACCATTCACAAGGGTGTTCCATAAAAATAACTGTGAACCTGTCTGCGTTTTTCTTTTTATTCTTTTTTTAAATGAAAAGAATTTGGTTTCCTTCATCGATGTGACCACAGTTTTTGTGCACCCTGCTTATTTGAGTAAGTACCTCAGGACTGAGGTACCATTAAAAAAGGCAGCCTTCATGTGAGTAGACATTAAGAATGAGGACGAGGAGTGAACAGGAACCGGGCTCATCTCTCCGGGTGAAAGGACGTTGCAACTTCGCCCCTCTGTCCTGGCCTTCCGTTCACAGCAGGAGCAGGGCGTTTGAGAAACAGGGCCGGGGTGCGCAGGTTGGAGACTGGAGAGGCGTATGAATGGCCCAGTGTCCTCTGCAGGTGCGACCTGCAGTATTTGGCTGAGGTCCCGAGCCCTTTCCCCCCAGGGCTGCGTGGACGGGAAGGTACAGTGTGGGGGGGGGGGCGGGGGTTGTCACTGTGGTGTAAAGTTGGCAGGCTCCCCAGGCCTCTCTGGAATGCGGGTGAGGAGTGATTCCTCACAAGCCGTCCCTACGCCGCTGACGGCAGGGGCCTCGCGCTCTCCGTCTCCACGGCAACGGCCCTCCAGTTTCTCCGGCCACCGCTGCCCCTTCCTCCCCCCTGAAGGTAAACACATTTCAGTTTGATGCCTCTTCTGAAAATTCATTAAGGACTGTGGCCAAAGACAACGCTGTGGCAGTGGACATTGTGTGCTGTAATATAGCACCGGAACCTCCTGTAGTTAGGGCGCGGAGAGGAGGGGATGAACGTAGGTTTTGGGTATCTGGTGAGTCTATAGAATCTGTGCTATCGCTGGAGCCGCTTCATCCTGAGTGATGAGTCCAGCTCCTCTCTCGGACATGCGTTCCCCCCCGACGCCCGCGAGACACTTCACAAGCGACGCCGTTTGATGGGCCCTGTTTTCCAGCACAATTGCAGGAGATCAATCCCTTTTTAAACATCATCTGCGCATTTGAAGTGAGAGCTTTGAACCGGAGCCGTGTGCGTGGAGATCATATTCGCACCGACGCCCTGCACCATCGGGGCCAGAGACGCGCTCGCACGCACTGTTTGTTAATGGGAGGGGAGGGGGGGGGTGCTGCGATCCAGAACGGTCTCTGTGCTTGAGCTGTAGGAAGGGTGCTGTCTTGGAGGAGGCAGCGCGTCGCCATTGTCACTGCTGGTCACAGGGCTATGGCAGCGAGTTATTGGCTATCAAATTAGATTTTTTTAAAGAATCGTGTGCAGGGAAATGCAAACATAATCAGCCTACCATTCTCTCTGTCTCTGAATCTCTCTGTTTGTCTCTCACACTCTCACACTCTCACACTCTCACACCAGTCAGTGGTGGAGTGTTCTGCAGGAGAGAAGTTTGTCCCGAGAGCTTTGTCCTTTCACTATTGAAACGGAAGCTGATTCTTGTCTCTTTATTTCACACGGTTCTTCTCTCTCCGGTGGTGATAAACCCCGTCTCTGTAGAGATTAACAGGTGGCCTCTGCTGCAGCTCTCGCGTTTCATTGGCCCAGTAGCTGCTCTCCGTTTCCTGTGGGCGCCTGGGGACTCATTGTGTGCGCTGGAGGTGTGAACTCACTCTCACTTTCCTGTGCAATTGTGCGACGATAACGGGCCTCCCTGGAAACTGGCAACTCACTGTCACCTTTATTTTACTGACAAGTGTGATGGGCCTAAAGCAGTTCCACGGAAGTTCCACAACAAATAGCGATACGAACTGAGCAATCCAGCTGCCTTTTTTCTCCGTGGGATGGGAGGGGCCCTCTGGGGTCAGCTACCCTTCAGGGTAATGGGAGTGTCCTCTGTCTGGAATGGTTGATCAGAATATCTCACACTGAGCTGTGCACAGAGCTGGTTTTGGTTTGGATTCGACCTGGTCGCCATAGAGGGCTTCGGGGGTGAAGTTGAACACACTGAACGCTCGCCTCCATTGCTCACCCTCTCCCAGCGCTGCAGTCCTCTCACATCTTGCCACACTTCGTTCACGGATCGAATCACTTGTCCGATATGTGAGAAATGGACAGCTCTCTCTAAGAACAAGCCCTCTGGATCCAGGATGCCAACAAATCAGGCCTGCGAGCGCCGTTCCCGTTAGCGGCGAGAATAAGAACCTCCGCTCCTCCCTGCGCGCCAGCAGCCCGCCTCGCCCACTCTGCAGCGCCCCTCTCGGGCTACCCGTGCACTATTCGTTAGACCATTCACGGACCCTCCCCCTTTACTGGGACAGTCCACAGGCCTCGTGACAACGTTACGGCTCCGGCTAAATATGTGTGACAGCGCACACACCTTTTCTCCCTGAAATCCCAGTGTTTACACAGTGTGGCGCGTTTTCAAGGAGAGTTTCTGACCCGAGCGGCCTGAACCACCGGTTAAGCGTTAACCAAAACACAACGGGGGGGGGACTCAGCAGCCGGCCAGGCAGCTCTGTCCACAGTTCCCCTCCACTCCCTGTAAAGAGGCTGTCATCGTCTCCTGCCTTTTATTGGGGAGCCGATACCTGGGGGACAGCGAAGGGGGACGTGTTTGGCTCTGCAGTCGGTTTGCGCCGCGCGCCTGGCCGCATAATGTTAGCACGTGCGGGCGGGGAGGGGGGGCGCAACGCCAGCCGTAGACAAAGAGCCGCCATTGTGGTGGTGGGGGGAAAGTGCATCACAAAGGCCCTGTGAGAGAGCGGCAGTCTGTCTGCGGCGTTTCCTCTCTACTGCGGGAAAGACCCGGCCAACGGCACAAACGACCCGGTGCAGAGAGGGAGGGAGAGAGACTGAGAGAGAGGGAGAGAGAGGGACTGAAGGTAGAGGCCCTACAGCCTCCTGCCTTAATGGCCGCCACCCAGTACAATTACACTAATAACGGCTGTCTGCCCACGAGGGTTACGGTAGTGTCAGGAGTGTTCACGTGCGTTGGATATTTACCACAATTGTGCAGCGTGTAGAATGTCGGAGACCTGCATCCTCTGACTCCATGCCTACAGACCTGTCCTTTACACACAGCAGAAAGCAGAACCTAAAATACAGTGAGTTTAAAATAAGCCTGAGCCTGCCTTTTGTGTGCTTAAAGTAATTATACCCCTCAGGGGTAAAAGAAAGGGTATTCTGGGAATATTGTTCCGACAAACCTGTAATTTCACAATAACTTAATGTCCCCTTTGCCGCGGTGCGGGGAAAATGCGGCTTTAATTGCAGTCAGTTTTTCTCCCCCTCCTCATCCTCAGGCAGTTTGCAGACCGACATTCTCAAACGTTCCCGTTGGTTCGTTTGAGACTCCACACTTGAGTTTTGTATATGCCCGTTTAATTAAATATTTTAGATATCAACGGCCCTTTGTTCGTTCCAAGCCTTTAAGTAGGCCTGTTATATGCACTCCAGATCACTCCCACTGTAGTGTGTGTTTTTATCTGGTGAGGACAGGAGGGATGAAGCCGGCTCCTTCATTCAGCCCAAAGGACCCAAGGAGTGTCATGGAGAGAGAGAGCAGTGTAATGAAACGTGAATGAATGGAAACACTTGAGTAACACTTGGCTCTGTCATGGTGTGGGGTACATTTTCACTCCACCCCTTGGAGGACAAGATAAACGGCAATAAATACAAAGCCGTTCTGAGTGATCACCTTCATCCTATGGTGAAGTATTTCTATCCTGATGGATGTGGTCTCTTCCAGCATGACAATTGCCCCCTATCCACAGGGCATGAGTGGTCACTGAATGGTTTGATGAGCATGAAACTGATGTAAACCATATGCCACGGCTGTCTCAGTCACAAGATCTCAACCCAATCGAAAACTTGTGCGAGATTCTGGAGTGGCGCCTGAATTTCTCGTGGAAGGGTGGTGTTGCATCCCTTCAATCCATTCCAGAGACGGTGTAGAATCTAGAATCTAAGCCATCTACGCATTGAGGCTGTTCTGATGGCCCAACGCCCCATTAACACATTTTATGTTGATGTGTCCAGTACTTTCTGGGTTGTAGCACTCACTCTGGCATGCGTTTATGTACGTAATTGCGTAGACTAATGTCATTCCTGACTATAGGAAGCGTGGCGGCACCCTAGCCTGTGGGTGCGTGTCAGAGGAGCTCTATGGTGCTTCCTGTGTGGGCTGCAGGCCGCGGGCCGTAATGCACAAGCATAGCGTAGTGCGCAAACCTGGGAAGAGAAAAACTGGGGTGACAAATCTAAGTCCGTCGTTCTGCAGCACTGCCGCCAATGAGTGGGTAACCGGTTCAGCGAGGGCAGCGCTGAGCGCTAACTGGCGTCGGCTGAATCTCCGGCTCAGTGCTCCTGCCGGACTGAAAACGAGCTTCGTTAACGGAGATGATCCCTTTCCGTGGGAAATCACGCCGACTGAATCGCTCCTCTGTCCGATTCGCTCTGAGGGTTGTCATAGGTGAGCCGGCGTCTGCGCCAGGCCGTGATCTGAACGATCGTTCCTTTAACGGTACCTGTGTTCTGAAAAGCGTCCCTATGCTGCGGGTGCTTCAGACCCCGAGTAGGCCTTCACAGTTGAATCGGAACGAGCCGCATTAATATGGATGATGATTACGGGCCGTAGAGATTCGTGGACAGCTGTAGCCCATGTCCAGGGAGCTAATGGTGCAAGGCAAACACTTTTATGAAGCTAATCTTTTCATCGGGTAGACTCTGTGCTTTGGTCTGGCTCCTTCGTTCTTTATTGACTGCAGCCTTGAGTCGTAACGATTAGATCCACTTGTCGTCAGACGCGCATGGGCTTGAGTATCCTAATCTTCAAGGGGAAGGGAGTCAGAGGAAGAAACTTAAGACCTTAAACGCAAGAAACCTAAGTGCCCGTGCTTCGCAGGTTTGTTGCCACGCAGAAATTCGCTGTCACCGTTGCTGCGGGGCCTCCCCCGGAACAACAAGGCAATGCATCCTGGGAAACCCCTTAACCCCTCTCCCCCGAGAGGGACAGTGCAAGGATAAGGGGCCGCTCCTCTGCTCGGACTACCCGACCACAGTACTGCCGTTTCAGATTCCTCCTCCCCGACCGAGCTCTTGGTCTCGGTCAGGTGTCCTTCCTTTGGCCTAGGTGCAGCGGGAGAAGGCAGTGAGGCAAGCACGCCGTTATGTGCTGCGCGGTGAGGCCCCTCTAACGGCGTGTGAGCGAGAGCGCTTATTTATAAGGGACCCTTGTCTGTGCGTATAAATCAGTGGGATTGTGCCACGCTTGCCTTACATCGCACAAACCCGCCGGAGGTGGCAAGCTCAGCGGAGATCGGACAAGGAGAGCTCATCTGTGACGTCAGCGATTCCAGTCCCAGCGATTGCTGCGCTCGGGGCCGTCACCGTCGAGGATGGCGGTCCTGTTGATTGGACCCGTTAGGCCGGTGTGCAGGTGGCTGGCTCCACAGACAGGCAGACACTGAGGAGCGGTTTGGTCACTGTAGTACCAAGTCTTCCCCCTCCGACATGTCTTTCTTCATTTAAAGCAGGGCTCCCAGACTTTATAATCTCAAGGCCCCCTAGAATTACCCCCACCCCCAACTTCAATAAAATGTTTCATTTGTCCATCACTCACTTCAGGCTGCATTGCAGTGGCTATTTAACACACCGGTACAACAAACATAACATCACACTCTTTGAATCTGTGCCAGACACTTTGGTCAATGTGAATACATATTGAATTGCAACCATAATACCACCAAGAACGTGTAAAGCAGAGATCGTTTATTTTAATACGAGTCCAAGAACACATGAGATATGGAACTGTATCTAAACAAAATATTTTTGAAAGGGGGCGATGTCTTCACCATTTTACAGAGGACGCCTTCACAGACCCTAGTTTGTAAACCCCTGCTTTAAAGCAAAGCTTTGGACAAATGTCACCGTGTTCATGGAAGTGGGGAGATCCGGGCCAAGCAGGGCTTGTTGGAGGCCGCGAGGGGTGTCCGGTCCACAGACATGCGGCCCTGTCTTTTCTTGTCTTGTCTTGTCCCACTTAGTCAGTTTCGGTGAGGTTACTGTATCTGCCCTGGCAGCTAAGTGGATGTGATCTATTTTTACTCTGTTCACTGAGATATAAACGATTGGGTATCGGGCAGTACGATGGTGCCTTCGAGCCAAGGCTGGGTGCCAGTTGCCAAATGCCAAACATAGCCCATAGTAACCATCCAGCTTAACAAAGGGGAAACCATCTTTTCAGCCTCTAGTGAAAAGGCTGAAAAAGTTGAAAAAATCTGAAACAAATGTTAAAGAATGTAAAAAATGAAATGACTGATCTTTCAGCGAAGCCTCAGCTAAGATCATGGGTCTGTTGCGTGTAGGGTCACACGGAGGCAGGTGCTCCAGTCATGGGAGACTGCATAATAGGGAGGCTCTTGGCTCTTGCAGGGGAGCCGAAACCTGACGGTCTTCCAACCGTCTCAGCGTTCACTGTGTACTGCGCAGTCATGCGAAGCTCCACTGTATAGTTTGATTGCTGTATCATCGAGAATCACAGGGTCTTCCAAAAGTCACTGAGTGGTGTGGAATTTGTGGTTCTATTCAGAGTCGGTGAGAGAAATGTATCTGCCATTTCTTTCCTTTCTTTGCTATGTAGAGGGTAGTTTTTATTTTGTCAAAGATGATTGACAGGCTCATATGTTGAGAAAAAGCAATGAAAGTTATACAGAAATTCAGTCACCTTATAAATAGCCGCTCTGTGACAGTTCAGTGAAATTGCACAGGCACTCCGCTCTCGCTCCCACGTGTGGCGTAACGAGATTCCTGATGGATGGGAATCAGGCGACGCCGTTGGAGCAGAGAGCCGTAGCCATCAGCTGTTGAATACGTAAGCCAGTTCAGCATTGGGTAACTTATTTCGAGAGGTGAGAGTGCGGAGGTGACAGCACTCTGCTCATTGGCGTGGTTGTGCAGTGGGAGCCTGCGTTAAACATCACAAGAGGGCCCCTCCCTGGGAAACGGGTGGATTGTGGGTTCCTTCCGCTCTGAGCCGGCCGGTACCTGGCAGGCCCACGTCAACTTACTGAAACCACTGCCTTTAGAAGCTCCTGTGTAGAAGTTCCAGCAACCGAATCCACTCCTGCCTACTTCCGTGTTCTGGTCGTATAGCAAAGCGATCGCAAATCTGATTTAAAAGCAGAAAACTGTATATTTGACTGCTCTGGGTTGGTCCCAATATTAAGAAATGTATATTTTACTGATCACAACTGAAACAGTCCTATGCGATCTTTGTTTTGACGCTATCGATTCTTATCGAAAGTTTTAATAGACATTTATGTGTTCGGTCCGAAAAGCACAGTATTCATAAAGGAACGTGGTTAATACTGCAGTTTTATTCCGTTGGCTGTCGCTGAACAGGAATGCTGATCAATGGCTAACTTGTATGTCGTTTGACATTTTGTGCAAGCTCCACTTTAGATGTCTTTTTAACATTTTGCGAGCTAGCTACAGTGTAGGATCAGGACATTGTCAAGTGAGCCAGGTTCATATTGGTGTAGCAAGATAGCTTATTAGCTAGCCTATGTTTCATGCCAATTACTGCCTCATTAGCCAACTAGCAAGCAAGCAAGCTTTACTTAACAGTAGCAGGCGCATGGAAGAGCTGGTTCGATGAAGTGCAAGTTAAACAGATTTCTTCCTTAATGTTTTTACTGCAAAAATACTCCTGCAAGAATAATGCTGTTCTAACGCTGGAATCCGCGGCAGTGGCTAGCAGGCAGGCAAGCGAGTATGCCGGAATTGAAAGAGCCGCCAAGACAACGTGAGTTAACCCCGCTCCCTCATGAATATTCATTTACGAATTCGCTTTAGGACAGCAACCCTGTCCAAAACCCTCTTGAGAACAGTCCTGTTCACGAATCGCTGAAATATTTACATATACAAGGCAAAGAAGGTACGTTGCATGGAATTAGACAAACAATATTTTTAAAATGCTACGGTTTTAAGAGGGACAAGCAATTGAATAGTAAATTTAGGTACAGAAGGAACTGGAGCTCTCTAGGAACACAGAGCCCTACCAAATTCACATTCCAAGTCCAGTCGGTCAACTATCGACCAGTATATAACTTGGGTGCGAAGCGAGGTGCAAGAAGATTTATTTGGTTTTGCTGTCTGTTTGCTGCTATGGTGACGCAAGGCTTACTTTCCATTGCTGGACTACAGTTCCCAGCATGCAAATATGCCTCAATTGCCATCAGCTGACCATAGCAGATCGATTCTGTTAAAAAAAGATCACCAAAGATGCTCAAAACAGAGGAACTCCAACCAAAATGTATCTTGGCACGCTTTGGTTCATGTACCTAGGCCAGCAGAGTACTCCTATGTCAGATTATAACCCTGCCTAGCCTCTGTTAAATGTCAGGAACTGTTGGCTAATAGGTTCAATAGTATGCGATTTTAAATATAAGTATCTGTGTACAAGGTAAATAATCCCCAGCATATTTGCACAAATACTAGCACTTGCTATTTTTTTTAACAGTATGGCTGGAAAATAGTTTGGAAAGTGGGGAAACTGCAGGCATGTGTTCCTCAGACAGATGTGTCTTTTTCAATGTATTTATTGGAGGAACTCCCAACCTGCCGTGGAGATTCTGGAACTCTACTTTCTTCCCATAATGCACTGCTGCAGAATTTATTAGCAAATGCCACTGGGCAGGAATGAAGGGCCTGTGACTCATTTAATATAATAATATAATATACGCCATTTAGCAGGCACTTTTATCCAAAGTTAATGTTAATGTTAATGTCCCAGTAGGTCGTGCCCTACCTACTGAGCAGCATTTCCCACTGTAACACCATGTCCAGGCTGGTCAGTCTATTCCCAGAAGCGGAGGTCAACCTTTTTAATGCTCAACCGCTGGCACAGGTTCAGTCCCATTAAACGGGCATCAGCTGAGGTCAACCTTGAACCGCTGACGGTTCAGATTTACAATGTTTTCAGAAGAACTTTACTGAAATGTACCGAGCTCTTCGTTTAGTTTAGGTCTGCCAACGTCTGCTGTAGTCTCTGAGATTCGACGTGTGAAACTGTGAGCTCGAGTTAAAGGTGAGACTGATCCCCTCAACAAACTCCATAATGTGTTATGGCAACGGGCATTGAATTTCCTTAACTTTCTTTTCAATGTGGAGTGTGCGGTCTTTACTCAGTAACATTCTAACATTTAAAAAAACATCTCAAGCCTCACCTTGTCTGATCTCACAGTTTTGATCTGGACGGGTCTTGTTTGCTAAACCTGCCCCGTTTTGAGGATAAGCAAAACAGCCATGACCTCTATTAAGTGTGTACCTCAGTCCAACGCAGAATCTGTTGTCTGTTTTTGGTGGCAACAAACCTTTTTGGTCTTTTTTACTATATCAGAGTTGATCCTCCTTTTAGATTCCAATTGATACCATTCGGAAGAAAATCAATATCACAACTGAGTGCTCACATTTGAGCTGTTGTGCAGGTAAGCTGTGGTTTTTGCCAAAGTTTATTTAGGCTGGCAATAGGCCGTCATTTCAGGAGTTTATTTGAGCCATTGTTTCAAGATCTGTTCAAACGCTTTATACAATTATATTATACATTAAAATCACGAGACTGTTTTTGCTTTGTTAATACATTATTATTGACATAAACTTTGGAATCGCAACTCTTACTTCACAAGAAGGAAACATTCCTACAAATGCATCTATAGCATTGATGTGCTCAATTACAGTTTTCCCTCAAGAGCAGGCACAAGCTTAAGCATTCATTTTATCCAACCCCCGTTTTTATCCAACACTGTGTGTGCGGCATTTTCAATATTGTGATTCCGTGATCCAGCACAATTAAAACCGATGCGGGAGTGTACGTCAGTGCGGTAGCTGTACTGGTTACATTGCGTCAAAGAAAGGGTGATTTCACCTCTCTGTCCTTCGTGCGCGAAAGTAGAGCTGCTTCCACCTCGCAGTGCTTTGTCTTAAATGGTTTGCTGTGAACGTATTGTTATGGTGTCCCTGTTTATTCGTACTAGACTGTGATACTGGGACGATGCCCACGGCCTTGTGGGGAGATTATGCGGAACAGCGTGTGGGGCGGCTTCCGTTTGCGCGCCCCCCCACCCTCCAGACCCGTAACAAAAAGGCCATTATTTTGAAATAGTGCGCTATTATAGCCAGGAACCCACACATGGCCTGGAAAGATTTGGCATCGTGGATGAATGGAGTAACAGAAGAGAATGTATCCCACGTGTGGGTGTCAGCTGGCCCAAGGGAATCACTCAAGGCTCTTTGATGCGTCGATTCTCCACGTCTGTCTCGGAGAAGTTCACAGTCCGTTCACGGTTTTGTGTGTGTTTGGGGGGGGGGGTGCCGTTCTTACTTTGCTTTTGCGATCAGGTTAGCGCTAACTAGCTGCTGATCTCTCTCCACCCCCTCACCTGGATGTGATTTCACTTCCTTATCAGACGCAAGCTGCGGTGCATTAGTGAGATGTTGTTGTTTGCTTCTCATAATTGTTGACACTATATTTTAGGGGACCTACCACCGAAGGTTGGATGTCGAGTGAGTTTTCAGAGCGGTATTAAATCCACACTGTGCCAGGGTCGTCCATGGCCAGCAGCGCTTTTCACTTTGCAGGTTATCACTGCCTCAAGAGTCACTCATCGGGCCTGGCGGATGGCCCAGCGGTCTAGTGCACCGCGCTTTGGAGCGGTGTGCGCTGCCCGTCAGAGACGCGGATCGAAACCCACGTTTGTACCAGACCGGCCCTGGTCGTCAGCCCGATCGGAGGCGGCATTTGGCTGTCCGGGGGAGGGGGGAGGGGGGAGGGAGAGCCGGCACGAGTCCGCCGAGGAGAAGGTTAATGGAGTCCGTGGAAGATCTCCGTCTCGAAAGAAGGCGGGGAAATAGGTCCAGGAATACGAATCTCGTTCCCGGAGGACGGGCGGCGGACTCGTGAGGGTGGGGAATTGAAAATAAAATAGAGGGTATAATTGGCTACCAAAATTGGGAGAAAAACGGGGGAAAAATCAGAAATAAATGTAAAAAAATTTTTTTTAAAAGGCTGTCCGCCCCAGCGAGGGGGGAGGGAAGCCAACAGGACGTTCGCTGCGGACAGGAGTGGCCCTGTAGTACTGGGTTACGGTTGATGGCCTGGCAAGTGCTGTCTCGGAGGAGACGATGCTTCGCCTTCGCCACTACTGGTCGTAGGACTACGGCAGCAAACTCACATTACTAGTGGGGGATTGACATAAAATAGCGAGGGTAATTGGCTACTAAATTGGGAGAAAATGGGATAAAATCAGAAACAAAAAAACCCCACAAAAAAACACCAAAAAAAAGTGATTCGTTGTTCCAGTCATATTTATTGCAAGTGTAAGCACAGACGGAAGTAGCCAATTGGGCTGTTTTTGTGTCCCCTGTGTTGCTCCCTCAGTGAATGACTTCTTGTTGCAGGACACTGCGCACGCCGTGCCCCTGGGTTTTATTTGTGAACGCTCAACACTGGTGTGCACATCCAAAGTTCTGGAAAAAAGAAAACATCTCTCTGTTTGTTCAGTTACTTCCTGTTTAATAAAGAAATGTAATGTGAGGTTTAAATTCATGGCTCTGCTTCATGTCGGTGCTGAAGAAGCGCAGACGGATGAAGTTGAAGATGTTTTTTAAACTGAGCACATGCCAAAGTGTCCTTGGCGTAACTGAGGAATTCTTCACCCAGGAGAGTAAATGTGTCTGTGTTCCCCCTCTCATTAATCATTTCACTCATTCACTGACCAGGGTCTGCAGTAATACAGGGCTGTACACTGACCAGGGTCTGCAGTAATACAGGGCTGTACACTGACCAGGGTCTGCAGTAATACAGGGCTGTACACTGACCAGGGTCTGTAGTAATACAGGGCTGTACACTGACCAGGGTCTGCAGTAATACAGGGCTGTACACTGACCAGGGTCTGCAGTAATACAGGGCTGTACACTGACCAGGGTCTGTAGTAATACAGGGCTGTACACTGACCAGGGTCTGTAGTAATACAGGGCTGTACACTGACCAGGGTCTGTAGTAATACAGGGCTGTACACTGACCAGGGTTTGCAGTAATACAGGGCTGTACACTGACCAGGGTCTGCAGTAATACAGGGCTGTACACTGACCAGGGTTTGCAGTAATACAGGGCTGTACACTGACCAGGGTCTGTAGTAATACAGGGCTGTACACTGACCAGGGTTTGCAGTAATACAGGGCTGTACACTGACATGGGTCTGCAGTAATACATGGCTGTACACTGACCAGGGTCTGTAGTAATACAGGGCTGTACACTGACCAGGGTCTGTAGTAATACAGGGCTGTACACTGACCAGGGTCTGCAGTAATACAGGGCTGTACACTGACCAGGGTTTGCAGTAATACAGGGCTGTACACTGACCAGGGTCTACTGTAATACAGGGCTGTACACTGACATGGGTCTACAGTAATACAGGGCTGTACACTGACCAGGGTCTGCAGTAATGCCGATGTTTTGCATTGCCTGGTGCCCACAGTAATGTCAGGCTCTGATGTGATTTTTAGCACAAGAATAGGGTCAGGCGCACAGGCTTTCCCAGGTCCTGGGAATTTCCAAGGAGCAGGAAGTTTGTGACCATCTCCGTACCTCCCAAAGATGCCGTCACTATGTCAGGATCGAATAGCCACAAGAAGTCCACCCTTCCCTCCACGTCCTGCACCGCCGTTGTGCGCAGACCGGTGAGTGTCCACACCGCGTCCGCAGCACCAGCCCAGTCTCCACACATGCCCAAACCCAACAGTCTCCACGCTCCAGCGCCACGCCTGGGGACTGTGTACCCAGCCGTCAAAGAAGGCCGGTCACTTTCCACATGGATCCTTTTGGCCCGTGATCTGTTTACAAACGCTTAACGTTCCCCTTCATCCTTGCAAGTTGACAGAGCGTGAAATGCCATTGCCTTTTGTTTCTCGGGAGCTTAAAACCACATCAAAGTTAACTTCTTTCTCTCTTTTTTCTGATGGGCTTCACTTTTTATTGGCCAGAAAGATCAAACTCCTGTCTGGGGTCATTGAAATGTTGTCTCATAAAAAAGTTATAATTGTGTTGAAAGTTCAGAGCTCAGCTTGAGTGATATTGTTGTCCCTGATGGGAAAGATATAGAAGTGTATATTGACCCCAGCTTGATGCAATAATTATTAAGAGACTTTTGAGGAGAACAGTATACAGTTACTTCTAACCCGTAATGCTAAATGTGTAACACTGTATGCATTTTAAAAAGGAAAAAGAATACATTTTTCATTTCAGATATAACAAACTATCAATTCCAAGAGCAACATCACGGGCAGTCGGTAGATGGGGAGAGTGCAGCAAGGGTTTATATGTCCTTTGCTGTAAATTGTGTGATCTAGTTTGACAGTGTTGAAGCTAGTTTTCTAATCTCACTCTTATTTGTATTCTTCTGATGAGTCCACAAAGTCATAATGTGTTCAACATCAGCCAATTGATAAAACTCTTGCTATATTCACACAGAAAATATGGGATGGTTTATGTTTTAAGTAAATTGAGTTTGATGTGGTGAACACACCCAAATATTCCCTTGACACTTGAGATAGATTAACTGAACATTTAATTGATGTAAATTGACATACCTAGATTTAAATCATCCCACTTCACCTTGATCATGGGCAATGGCATTTTGCTTTCGACAAGTAGGACAGTCCTTGACCTTCCTTGACCTTCCTTGACCTTTTGGGCCGTGCAGTGGCTGGTCTGGCTTTAGGTTTCTAGAGTTGTAGTGCACTGGCAGGCAGCACAGCAACTGTACTGGTCCCATCTCCTGGCTTACTTGACTTACTTGACTTGACATTTTTATTTACATATTTATCCTTATTTTATTGTCTTTATTATTTAGTTATATTTAGTATTTCTCTATTCTTATTTTTCCCCATTTATATATGTGAGCAAATGCAGCGTAACCAATTTCCCCTCGGGGATCAATAAAGTGATTCTGATTCTGATTCTGATTAGGCCCTCTATTTATTTCGTTTTGCCCTCCCCACACGAATTTGGCAAGCTAATTCTCCAAAGGCGGCGAACTCCACTTCCTTCGAGATGGAATTCGCCCACCCACGTGCTGGAGTCAGGCGCTTCTTGACAAACTTGTGCTGGCTCACCCTCCCCGCCGTGGGGCGGACAGCCAGGCGCCGCCCTTGATCGGGGCTCCCCACCAGGGCCGGTCTGGTACAGTCGGGTTTCAAACCGCGACCGTGATAGGCAGCTCACAATCATAAAGGACCAGCCAGTACGGGTGCGTTAGACCACTATGCTACCGGAGGCCTGCCTTTGTATTTTATACAGTTTTGTTTAACCTTTATTGAACCAGGTAGGTTATCTGAGGGCTAAATTCTCATTTTCAGTGGCTAACATGGAAACCAAAGTGGGTAAGAAATGCAGGGGATCGTGCAGTCAGTCAGGTGTAGGGGGATGAGTGGGGGGAATTTGTTTGGGACACCAGGGGTTAACAACCCTACTCTTCTGAAAAGTGTCATGGGGATCTAGCATACAGCGAGCCACGACATCAGTGCAACTTCTTATCCGAAGGATGGCGCTGCCTACAGCACAGTGCCCCCATAATTAGCCTTTGTTTGGCTCCATTTATTTTGTATTTATTTGATCCAGAGGGAAGGGTGCCCCCTACTGGCCCACCAAAACCACTTCCTTCCTTCAAGTTTTCCCAACAGGTCTCTCATCCAAGGAAGAACAAAGCCCTGCTTAGCTTTAGCAGTTTGACACGAGAAGGGTACAGCGTGGTATGACTGCTGGCACCATCCTCCCACTGGTCCTCTCAAGTCACACTTCCTCTGCTGCTGTCTGTTGGCCTTCCAAAGCCCTGGATTAAGGGCAGCCCTGGTACCAGGTACCAGGCAGACCTCAGCCTTCAGAGACACTCACACTGGATTCCGCTAGAAAGACTCACACGGGATTCCGCCAGAAACCCTCGTGGTGGGATTCCCGCCCAATGTCACGAGGGCACTGTTGTTGTTGGAGCGAGTCCTCCGATGAGCCCCGGGTATCCCGTCACGCCCTGCTCTTTCGGCAGCGTCCCCGCGGCGCGCGGCCCGCTGGAAAAGGGCACGTTTCCACAGGTCTCGCCTTACCGCCGCTCCGTTCTCCCGGAGCCCCCAGTCCATTGTTCCGCGTGTCATGCCCTGTTTGGCCTCATAGGCGTGGTGCCGGTGATGCATTGGTCTGCCATTCTTTAGCGGAGTGCCTCCGGCGAGAGCGGACAGTTCAGTCGAGTTCAGTTGGGACGCGGACCATGAAGAAGGCGTACGACTTGGTGAACGTGGCCAGGGTGACAGACCAGAGGGAGGCGGTGCAATCCCTCCGCATCAAGGTATCCGGGCCCATCTCTTCACCGCACACACACGTGGGCCGAACAGAGCGCGTCTTGGCCGGCCCGACAGAACACCGCACGGTATATTCAAAAACGACGGGCAAGAGAGCCGAGTAAGTGGCTCTGTGACACTGGTTATTTCCACTGCGACAGAGCTGCGCTCCCGTGGGTTGACGTGCGAGCCGGGTAAATGTGTTACGCTCAGTTGGTTCACTCTGTGCTCCTCAGACATAGTAACTCACCTGTGGGGAAAGTCTTGTAGGAGGGGTGTTTTTAAATGCCGAACGTGAACCTTGAGACCTCTGCCGAGAGGAAGAAAAAGTTTGTGTTTTCTTTAGGTTTTTTTTACATTTTTAAACATAAAAATAGTGGTGATGGCAGTTAATTGATGTACAGAATAACTGGTCGTGGACTCTTGCATGGTAAAACATAAAAATAGTTTGGCAGGGAGAATAACTGGTCGGAAAGGGGAAATGGTCTCTTGAAGCCAACAATCTAGCCCTGTCTTTTGTTAAAGGAGAAAAAAAAGAACGCGTTTGCTTGTTTTGTGCATGACGGTTCCCTCAGACTTTGTGATGGTACCTCAGAGCAGCTTCCTGCTGCTTTGGCCAGGGCTCTGACTCCTCCCATGATGGTGGATTTCTTCAAAACATCTGACATCACACCCGCCAAGTGCCCAAGCTCTGCATTTCACCATGGCAGGCTTCTGGTTTTCAGGTACCTCCAGGTCCCCGATTTCCCCGTTAGCAGCAGCAGCAGCAGCAGCGCTCAGGGCAACATACTGAATCATGGCGTCGTACTGAATCATTGTTCTGTAATTATTCTGTGCCTTGCAGTATTGTCTCTCCTGCTCTTTACATGCTAATTTGTGATTCCAAAGAGGTCGTTTTAACGGTCGTTTGGACAAATGCCTCGCTCCGTGCGCTGAATCAGCCACTTTGCATGCTGTGCGTTGCCCCCAGAGGCTACAGGCCGGCCTGTTGGACACTGCAGTAGGGCGGCTGTGCCCTCTGCTGTTGGCTGAACTCTGCCTGCTAACCTAAGGGGAGGGTGAGAGCAACAATGATTGGGGGAGTGTGTGAAAGTGAGAGAGAGAGAGAGCGGGAGACCTTTTTCATTGTTCATTGCTTTGGCAATATTGTTTTATGTAGTCATGCATATAAATGATTGAATTGTACTGAGAGTGAGAGAGAGAGAGATGTATATGCCATTTAGAGAGAGAGAGGAGGGAGAGAGCGTGTGGCTTTCTGGTCCCATCGTACACTGTTTTAGTCCTTGCACGCTCGCTATGGGTACAGAGGTGCACCTGCATTCGTGGGCTGTGTAACTCTGCCCTGCGCCTAATCAAGGCCCACTTTGCGTGAGCCGATTGGCCCCAGATCAGTGAGCCGCTGCGTGTTCACTCCAGCTGAGCCAGCGCTGTTCCCAGGACACGGCGTCCCACTGGCCACGCCGCCCTCTGCGCCAGCTGCGGCCCTCGCATCTGCTCGAACCCGGCTCGGCCCAGTCCCGCTGACCAGCGATCCGGCGTTGTTTGTGGAGCCGGCGGGAGGCTTTTGAAGCGTTGTTGTTGCTGGTTCCGTTGATTAGGGGTTCAGAGGGGTGGATCGGGGGTTGCCGTACAGCACTGGGTCCTGCAGGCATTCCAGAGAGTACAGGGTATCACAGGAAGGACGGCGAGAAAGAATGAAAGAAAGAAAGGGAGCATTAGAGAGAGGCAAAAAGAGAGCGATGGAGAACATGAGAGACTGAGGAAAAGGGAAAGAGGCCGAGGGGAAAAGAGACAAATGGACAAAGGGGGACAAACAAACGAGAGTCATCTGGCCTGTGAGGAAAATCGCATGCTTTCCCACAGCGATTTCCTACAGTGACTCAAATCCAATTTTCACGGGAATGAGACTCATGGCCCAGTGTCCTAATTGACTGTGCAGGTTAGGTGCAGCTCTAATTGGTCGTTAAAGGCTGATGGTGGAAGGAGGAATGGCTCTGTGAAGGAGGGTGGGAGGTGGGGGAGGGGGAATGTGACCTTGCTGTGTAGTGGTGCGGAACACCGTTCCCTTTAGCCCGGGGCAGTGCTGCCCGGTCCGCCCTGAAAGCACACTGCCCTCCAGTGTCGCCATGGTGCCACTGCACGCGGGCGCCCAAACCACCCCCCGCGAAACGTGGTCCCCCGTGCGTCGCAAGATGAACAGGAGAGGCACGCTCACGCCCGCTTTGTATTTCTGACCTGAAACCCAGGCACATGGCCTATTGAACTCGGAGCTCGGAGCGCTTGCCACTGCGTGCAGAGCAGAGCAGAGCAGTGTATGGTGTTCATCCATTACTCACTGGGTCTCATTAGCTGCACTGTTGCCGCGCATCCATAATGTATGCAACGAGATATTTACGGTTGGCGCAGGGGCACTGTGCGTGTGAGCTGTGGAGTCCTCGTAAAGTGTGTTTGTTGTGATGCTTCACGTCTCTGGGGAGAGCGTGCAGTGGAGGTCATTCTCTCTTCTCTCTTGCTCTCCTGCCCTTCTCTCTCTCTCTTGCTCTCCTGCCCTTCTCTCTCTCGCTCTCGCTCTCAAATTCAATTTCAAATAGGTTATGCTTTATTTGCATTACAAGTGAACTCGTGTTGATGAAGTATTAAATGCGTATATGACAGTAACAACAATGGGGGGGGGAACAATAACAACCCTAAAAAAAGTATCCCTCCCTCCCATCTCCCACACACATGCACACACCCCACCTTAAAAACTAATTTTAAGAAATTGAAACAATCTTTGTCTTGGTGCAAATGCACAAACATAACCTTTAGCCCATACCCTCTCTCAAAATGATGCCCAGCTGAGATGTCAACCTGATGATCTGGGTTTCAACCAGGTTTTTCAAATTGATTCATCAGGGTAGTGCATTTGTGGAAATATTTGTCTGATGAGAAGGTACTTGGGGCAGGCAAGTACAAAGTGGGCCTTTTCCACCAGGTTGCCGTGATCACACAGCCTGTTCTCTTTAGCCATCCAGCTCTTGTTATGGCGGCCCGTTTCGATAGCCAGGCGAAGTCCGTCTCTCCCTCTCCCCCTCTCCCTCTCTGGGACGTGGTACAGCCCGTCTCTCTGTCTCCGTGCCTCTCAGCAGAGACAGACAGGAGCGCGGCAGTGGCTGCTGCTTTGACGCGGCGCTTACATAAATCCCGCTCTAAACTGTCACTGACCACAAACGGTTATCGTGTGCTTGGCTCCAGCTCAGAGTTGATCATGTGCGTCAGACTTTTTATGAGGGCTGCGTTAATCATGTGTCACCGGGCACTTTGACAGCACCAACCCTGAGGCAGCAGAGCTTTGACACAGAGCTTTGTGAACGCGTCTGACTGCCGCGGGCGGGGAGGATCGCGACGGCCATCGTACGGCACACTAGGCTATTTTAGCACCTGGGTGCAGTGACCATGTGGTCAGGGATCGGATCCGGGCTGCGGCCAGGGGGCCACGCGATTGGACATAGCGATGCCCAGGAAAGGAAGGTGTCATTAGGCAGGGTTTCCTCGCCTCATAGCTCAAGAGCGACTCCTCTGGTTGGTCAGGTCACTGCAGTCCGCTTCTAACGTTCACCTCGAACACTTGTCTAACGTACTGACTGGTTGGCTGCAGGAGAGACGTGAAAATAAGTGGCGGCTGGCTGCACGCCTCCTAGTCGGAAATGTAATTTCATATAGTCATATTATGTATTCAGCGATAAGCACACTATATTGCGTTTTAATATTAGAATACACTCAACACCACATAATCTATATCCTGTTTTATCTAATCTTTTCCATTTAATCTTTGCAATAAGTATTACTGTAAGTGCATTCTTATTTGATTGTATTCCTGACCTCTATACTGTCCTAATATTGTTTTTATTCATTTAATTTGCACATGGTGCCTAACCATATCTGTGACAGGCTACAAAATCCAAGAATGCAAATATGGAGGACAATGGAGTTTCTGTTCTATTTTATCGTACATTAACCGGTAGTGTCTTTCATAAAAAGACGGTGAATTGTTCTGAAGCTGAAAGAGCTCTCTAGTCACGAGTTCTGTCCGTGTGTTGCGTAATGTATGCAGGGGTTTGGATTTTCCACTTGAACACATCGGCTGAATCGATCACGCGCTGCCTCTCGCTGCGCACGTCCCCAAGTCGAGACTCCGCTCGAGTCCGTGGTCCTGTGGGACTGTGATTGATTCCAACCGACTGAAAGCGGCTCAGTGCGTTCTCGTGATTACCTCTCCATCGCTCAGCGCGGTCACTCCCGCAAGC
The DNA here is from genome assembly GCA_029706075.1 of Aldrovandia affinis. Classification (NCBI taxonomy): domain Eukaryota; kingdom Metazoa; phylum Chordata; class Actinopteri; order Notacanthiformes; family Halosauridae; genus Aldrovandia; species Aldrovandia affinis. Next base: position 3,005,236 of record JAINUG010000006.1, read on the forward strand.
CCCTCGGGCTCCTGGGCTCTCCCACCCTACCCAGCGTGCAGTGCACCTCTCAACCACTTACGCACCATAAGCCACTAGCACCCCTGTGCTCTCCCACCCTACCCAACATGCAGTGCACCTCTCAACCACTTACGCACCATAAGCCACTAGCACCCCTGTGCTCTCCCACCCTACCCAGTGTGCAGTGCACCTCTCAACCACTTATGCACCATAAGCCACTAGCACCCCTGTGCTCTCCCACCCTACCCAGTGTGCAGTGCACCTCTCAACCACTTACGCACCATAAGCCACTAGCACCCCTGTGCTCTCCCACCCTACCCAGTGTGCAGGGCACCTCTCAACCACTTACGCACCATAAGCCACTAGCACCCCTGTGCTCTCCCACCCTACCCAGCGTGCAGTGCACCTCTCAACCACTTACGCACCATAAGCCACTAGCACCCCTGTGCTCTCCCACCCTACCCAGTGTGCAGGGCACCTCTCAACCACTTACGCACCATAAGCCACTAGCACCCCTGTGCTCTCCCACCCTACCCAGTGTGCAGGGCACCTCTCAACCACTTACGCACCATAAGCCACTAGCACCCCTGTGCTCTCCCACCCTACCCAGCATGCATTGCATCTCTCGGCCAATCACACGCCACCCCTGTGCTCTCCCACTGTGCCCAGCACTCGGCGCCGCTCTCAAATAAGCACACGCCACGCCCTGTGCTTGCCAACCGTACCTGCCAATTACGCGCCCCCACGCGATCACACGGCGGTCCGCGGGTTCTCCAGCAGCATGCGCAGGTACGTCGAGTGCCCGAGACCTGGCACCTGCACCGCTCAGTCCCACCGTGCCAGTCCAGAATTCATATCTGTGGGGACCTGAGTCAGCAAATCCTATTAGGAGCTGGCAGCAATGGCTGACTGCACGGGGATTATGAGTGTGTGAGGTGAGAGGGTTGTCATGGGAAGAGAGTTAGGTGGGGTTGGGGGGGGGGGGGCGGTAGCGGAGCCTTTTTAAGGTGGGGGAGTCCCAGAGCAGCGGCAGGCAGAGGATCGGGAGCAGCCATGGCTAAGTGGGAGTCCAGCACCACCAGCCCAGCCTTCCAGCTGCCCCAGTGGATGGTGAGTGACTGCCACCGGGGCCCTTCGCCACGGCACAGACCGGGGGGCCCCTGCACCAGCCGGGGGGCCCCTTCACCGACCTTCCATTGTCAGTCCGTTAGTAGTGCTTGTGCTTGGGGAAATCAGGCGGTGCATCACTCTACCGGGGCTAGTTTAATGCACTTTGGAATATCGCACTCCTGGTTGACGTCAAACGAACCGTAGATTGGCACTGAACATGCTGCGTTAAGGGCAATGATTTCCTGTTTTTTTGGGGGGAGTTTTCTGGTTATTTAGGTACTCTTGCCTGTTTGCTGTGTATCGCGGTTCTCCAATTTATCTGGCTTTCCGTGCACAGGAAATGTCTTATTTCTCCTTATTTGTTTATTTTGCACCCTAGTGTGGTGGCTGTTGTAATTCCACCGGCAGCTGCCTGCGCTGTCAGATTGCAGAAGTCTTCCGTTACATAAGCGGTTGTTTTTCCCGGAATCCGCCGTGCGCTCTCGCACCACATCTGTGCGCTGCGCTGCATCAGACTTACCGCCGCGCGGCATATGGTGTCGCCGTCGTCCTCCCGAGAGGAGAGCTTTTATTAAAGCGCTAATCCCATGTCCTTAGTGTGCTTCACATGCTATGGGTCTGCTCTGGGAACCCACTAGGTGTGTGTTACACATTTCAAAAGGCATGCATTTAGTTTATTCATACTTCTGATGGAAGGTACATTTTTGAGGTGTGTGTGTGTGTGTGTGTGTGGTATGAAGGCGATAGTGTCTGTGCGTGAGTGGCATGAAAGTGTGTGTGTGTGTGTGGTATGAAAGTGATGGTGTCTGTGTGTGTGGCATGAAAGCTATGTGTTTGTGTGTGTGTGTGTGTGTGTGTGTGTGGTATGAAAGCGCTGGGGTGTGTGTGTGTATGCGTTTGTGATATGAAAGCGGTAGTGTGTGTGCGTGTGCGTGTTCTTGCTATCATATATCACTCATCCATTCTTGAGGGCCATTGTCCTCCCTAGAGAAGCCCCTAGTGCTCGTTTTTGTGTTCTTTCAGGGCTGATGAAAGCAAACGAGATCAAAACCACACAGCATACTGTACTTATAAAGGTAACAATACATTGGTATTCAAACTCAGGCAACAATAACTGACATTGACATTATCTGAGACTATTGTAATTCATATATGCTTATTGACTGGTCTAACTGTTGGCTCCTGATTATGGCTAAGTTGTGTCATTATTATAATAATAATGATAATATTACAAAAATAACAACCATGGTTTTGTTTTTTATCATTTGTAAGAGAAGTCGTTTGTTGAGAATGTGCTGTATGTTGGTGATGTGTGGGGAGAACGCCTGGTTATCGGGGGGTGATTGTGTATCTGCTGCACCTGTAACTCTGTACCTGTGTACTGGCTGTGATGCAGTGTGGCTGTGCTGGAAGCGAACAAAGGCCCCTTTGAGCAGCTCCTCTGATCTCAACCCAGGGGTTCCACTCAGAGAGCCGCTTCCTTTACCTTCTGTTACACACACACACACACACACACACACACACACACACACACACACACACACACACACACACACACACACACACACACACACACATGCGCACACACACACACACACACACACACACACACGCACACACATGCGCACGCGCACACTACACATGCACGCGGTGGTTCTGTGTGGCTCAGTAGGTAGAGCGCGCCGTTGGCCACGCTTTGGTTGTGGGTTCAGTTACAACTGGGACCACATATACTGGAAAAATGTATGCATTCACTACTGTAAGTCCCTTTGGATAAAAGCATCTGCTAAATGGCACGGACGCACACACAAACACACGCACACAAGCACTTTCATACCACACACACACACACACACACACACACACACACACACCAGTGCCCTCATATCACACACACACCAGCAGAAATAATAATTTTAGGACATTCAGCCCTGCTTATCGCAGCCAGCGCTGGTTCCCTGTGGTCTGTGTGGTCCAGTGGAGGGTTTGTGCCTTGCACGTTGTCTCAAAGATAAAGACCATGCTATATTTAGGCTCCCCTTGTTCATACACAGCAGAGTAGGTTCGCTGGATCTGATTGGCTCCCTCTTCCTACTGCCACACCAGGGCAGTCTGGATCGTGTGCTGTGTTTGACTGTGTCACGGGGCAGTCTGACTCGTGTGCTGCATATGCTGTTTCTAACTCTGTGTGGCAGGACAGTGTTAAGCGGGGGGGTGTTCTCAGGCCCCTGGGCTCGTTGGCCAATTCTGTGCAGGGGAGGTGGAGCAGGGATGACACAGGACAAGACTGAGGGAGGAAGGGGGAAGGGGGGCAGAGAGCAAGACAGGGAGAGAGTAAGTAAGGAACGAGAATGAGGAAAGGAGGGATAGAGAGAGCGAGATGAGGAAGGAGAGAGAGTCTCATTGTGTGCCAGCTCCCTGTGCTCCTCCTCTTCCTCTGGCGAAGAGCTCATCAACTTCCTTATCGCATTAAAAGCTGGACCGCATGGCGTTCACAAGCACACCCCGCAAAGGATCTGAAGTGTCCACAGGACAGGGTGTCAGTGAGCAGTGAAGACTCCGCTGGTCTGCTGTGTCTGTGCTGGAGCGGGCCAGAGTCTGGCGGCACTGGGTGGTATTGCAGCAGAGGCCACAGTCCGGCCTGCGATCGGACCGCAGGTCTGCGCAGCTGGACAGACGGGACCACCTGCTCGTCGCCCCCCCCAGGGCCTCCACACAGACCCCAGCACAGCTCTGTGGTCTGTGTGGAGTCCCGATCAGATCAGATCCCGGCAGAGCCTCGGGCAGGCCTGCGCAGCGGGACAGACAGTGCCGCATACGAGAGCGTGCCTGCACAGGGTCTGCAGAGGGTCACCATCTCAGCGTGACATGCACCCGCGCGGGGGCCGCTGTGTCGGGCTGTGTCGTTTCCCAAACCGCCAGGGCCCCCGCCCCCGCTCGCCACATCGCTAACGGCGGCCTTGTTAGGGAGGGCAGCGCTGGCTCTTATAATGAACATTGTTCCAGGCACTAAACAATCGACAATTAAGCAAGCGGGTGGGTAGGGTGGGTTGGGTGGATTGGTGGGGGTGAACAGTCCTGCTTTGTGCTAAAAGAACACGCTGACCAGTCTGCGCCGGACGGGATAAAGCTGCTCTAAATGCACTTTTTGTAAGTCCCTCTGGATAAGAGCGTCTGCTGAATGGCCGAAATGTAAAATGTCTAAATGAGCACGGTCCAGAGCGCTGGAGATCGCCTTCACCATGCTGAAGAAGGAGAGGAAGGAGGGAGAGGGCAGCAAGCCTGCGGTGAAGAAGGTGAGAGCGGAGATGGGGTCTTTCCACACGGCCAGGGAGAGGGAAGCGTCTAGGCGGTGCAAATAATCATTCTGAGCAGGAGCTACGGTCCATGTACTATTCTTGTTCTAGTGTAACTATATTTCTCTTTTTCTTCCTCCTTCCATTTGTGTTTCTCTTGTTGTTTTCCTTTTCTTTTTTTCGTATGCTTTGGCAACATAAGTGTGTACTTGTCATGCCAATTATTTGTGAATTTGAACTCGACAGCTAGAGAGAGTGATTGAGAGAGGGAGAGCGAGAGGGGAGTAGGGCGATGGAGAGGTAAAGAGGGGAGAGGGAGAGGGAGAGGAGATGTAGAGGAGTAGTCCCACTCTGGATGTGTAAAGTTGACCCCTCTGCAGGTCTGTTGACTCTTGCCTGCGTGAAGCCAAGATTGAGCTGGTCGGTATTCAGAGGTCACGGCTGAGCCTGGTGTGAAATGACCGCGTCTCCCGTTTCGATCCGCTACGAAACTGCAAATGCAGGAAGGCGTTTCGGTCACCTGCAGTGTCACATTGTGAATCGGTGCATGTACACAGTCATGTACACTGTGGGTATTAGTGCATTAACATGGCAGTGTGAACCGGTTAACATGGCAGTGTGCAGTGTGCGAATCAGTGTGGGCTCAAACTACTGTGTATTGCCAGTGAAAGCTGGGAATGTAAAGGATGTCGCTCCAGACGGCAGAATGTGACCGCTTCAGTACTGAGATGTGACTGAGGATGAGCACGTCTCGTGCGCCTGACCGTATTACGGTTTGCCTTTCCCCTTTGTAATGCTATACGCAGATCCTTCCTTCCTTTCTGTGCCCTGTTTAATCAGTCGGACAGTGGCCTGGTGTGAATGCAGTGCACTGGTCTACCTGCGTACGACAGTCGGCTCTTTCTAGTCAATGATTCAGCGTGCGTGTTTGGTGAAATGTGACTTGCAGGATTTCATCAGCGCTGCATAAGTAGGTTCCATGAATGATTGCCTCTTGTGGCTGTGTTGTTTAAAGCCCTCCGTTTAATATGTAGCATCGTTTCTGCTCCTGTGTTCACAGCAAATCCAGTTTGCGGACCAGAAACAAGAGTTCAACAAGCGCCCGACCAAAATCGGCCGCCGCTCCCTCTCCCGGTCCATTTCCCAGTCGTCTACAGACAGCTACAGCTCAGGTACAGCTCACACACACACACACACACACACACACACACACACACACACACAGACACACACACATTGTGTGTGTGTCTCTCTCTCTCTCTCTCTCTCTCTCTCTCTCTCACACACATACTCTCTCTCTGTCACACACACACACACACACACACATAAATGCATGCACAAATGCTCACACACATACTTCATCTTTCTCTCTCTCTCTCTCCCTCTCTCTCTCTCACACACACACACACACACTCCATCTTCTGTGTAGCACACCCCTGCTCGATCCACCCCCCCCACACTCGCACTGTGATCCTCTCCTTAGAGTTGCTCATTAAACATGAGAAGTTGTATAGTGTGTGTTTAGGATGTGGTTGGTAACCCTCCCTGTTGTTGTCACGAAACCCCCATGAGCGTCATTTGAGACTGAGATGAGCATTTGCATGATGAAGATGCCCGGTTTATGACGTGCGTAGAGTCACCCAGTGCCTCGATGCAAGGTTGAGCATCATGAGGTTAAAAGTTACACTTGGTGTTTCCTGTGATAAGTTCAGCTTCTCTGCTTGAAATCCCTCATAAGAGGATTATGTGTGAGCGTTTTCAATGAGCTCCATGGAACAGAGCGGACAAACTGCTGAGCTGTTTTCCCACTGAGCTACTTCGACAAGTACAGCCCACAGCACTCTCACACAGGTAGGAGAGAGAGACTGCACAGTTTCTTACAGGCACTAGAGAGACCGCATAGTCTCACACAGGAGAAACACAGGCAAGAGAGATACAGCAGTCTCATACACTCAGTCTCACACAGCCCGGAGAGAGACCACATAGCCTCACACAGGAGAGACACAAGCAAGAGAAAAATACAGCACAGTCCGACATGGTCTTACACAGGCAGGACAGATATAGCACAGTTTCACACATGCAGGAGAGAAAAAGTCTTTGACTTGCAGTCTAATGCAAATGGTAGTTTTTTCTTCCTTGGTGAATTGAGAAGTCTGTGGTCGAACCTAGACAAAACTAATTTGAGCCCCTCCGGTCACATGATCGAGGCTCAAGATTCCACTTTCATACCTCATCTTGTTACGGTGTTTCACGCAGCCGTGGCTTCAAGCCTCTGATCTTAAATCTCTTCGTTATTTGCATTGCACTTCAAGTAATTAAACCTGGAAACATCCCGATCAGAATAAGGGCCCACAGCATCCCGCCCTCTCCCCCAATTGGCTCACTGTCTACACATTAGCGGTAGCGACTTATCCCATTGGCTCCATGTCTTTACGTGAGCTGTAATGAGTTAGCCCATTGGCTCCCTGTCTGCTCGTAAGCAGTATGGAATTAGACCATGAGACACTCATTGAATGTTTACAGTAGAGAGATCTCAGCAACGGACACTAGATTCCTGTAATGAGCCTCAGGCCTCCTTGTTTCTACGGCAGCAGGTGAAGAGCCGCAAGAACCAGCGGGGTCTCGTGGTAGTGCCGGTGCACTCGGCCCTGCTCTGACCCGTCTGAGCATCCGTGTGACCTCTGCTCTGGGTGACAGGCTACATTACGGGCCCTTGGGATTAGAGGGATTTGTGTCTCAGCCAATTTTTAATTAAAACAGAAAAGTCTTAAGAAGAATTTTTGAACTTTCATTTTGTTTTAATCTCTCTCATGAGTGTTTCAACAACCTGTTGGTCTTTTCGTTTGCTGCTTGGTACACTTCAGAGGCAAAACCGTTTCACCTGGGCCCAGCAAGAAAATAAAAGATCAATCAAAATCTCTGTCTCCTTTATTAAGACAATTCCAGAACTTGCTGGAGAGTTCTGAAAGACTTGAAGGAAGAAAGGTGGACGTGCTGGACGGGTGGGGCTCTTTAGCGGGGCTACCGATCACGTTTCTCCGAAGGGGAGCGGAACACAGCAGATGTTGAGGGTGCTAGCCCACTCTGTGAAGTGCCGCTTAATCCCACACATCAGAAAGGAAGGAAGTTAACACCGCGCCTGAGGCCAGATACCCCCACGGGTCGAGCAAGGGGCCCCCGACAGTCCTCAGTAAAACTAGAAAAAAATATTTGTTTATATTTTCAATTCCGTCCGTCGAGAGCTTCTCAGAGAGGGCTACTATGGTTGGGCTGTAGCCCTATTAAGACACTACACATGTTGGTGTTTCCTTTATCTTAGCAAGTTACCTGTGTGCGTGCGTGCGTGCATAAAATAAACTTTCTCCCTCTCCCAGCCGCCTCCTACACGGACAGCTCTGACGATGAAACATCTCCCAGGGACAAGCAGCAGAAGAACTCCAAGGGCAACGGAGACTTCTGCATTAAGAACATCAAGCAGGCTGACTTCGGCCGCAGGGAGATCGAGATCGCTGAGCAAGGTGGGGGGGAATCCTGCAGAGGAGGGGTTTGGGGGGGGGGGGCTGGCACGGCTTCCGAGAAGCACAGCAGGGAGTCGCCCAGCCAACCACACAACCAGACATGCATACATTCAGCATGGAGTTCAGCTCTCACCGAGGGCTGAACAGCAATGATCTCTCTCTTTCTGTCTCGCTCTCGCTCTCCCTCATGCGCTCTCTCTTTCTTTCCCTCCCTCATGTGCTTTCTCTCTCTCTCTCTCTCTCTCTCTCTCTCACACTGAAGAAAGTGTTGATTGCTCATCTCTGTGGTATATTGTAAATGCACAGGCGTGAGTTATTTTCACTGAGTCATACTTCATTATAGTTGTTTGTTGTTCACCACCTCCTCTCCCCAAGAGCACACATGGTGATTCTCCTGATCAGGTGAAGGAGCCACTTTCACACCTCTGCGAAAGCGCTCTCGTTTAAAGTGCCGCTGGGCAGCGACGGCTCCTATATTTACACCAAGCCTCCAGGCTATGGTCTGATTTGGAGTCTGATTTGGTCTAAAAAGCAGCTGAGCTCTCTCCAGACAAGCCGACCCCTCTCCCATTGGCACACGGCGTTGGACCGGCAGGTCAGGTCTGTGTCGAGGAAGTACTGTTGCAGGGCCAAATGCTGTGTAAACATCTGTGACTCCAGTATGGAGTTACGTAGTGTGTGTTCGCGTATATGGGTACCAGCATGTAACTTTACGTGTGTGTGTCTGTGTGTGTACGGGCGTGTGTCTGTGTGCGGCCGTGTGCTTGCATGTTTGTCTGTCTGTGTGTGTCTGTCTGTCTGTCTGTCTGTCTGTGTGTCTGTCTGTCTGTGTGTGTGTGTGTGTGTCCGTGCGTGCGCGTTTGTGTGTGTGTCTCTGAACAGAGATGCCAGCTCTGATGGCTCTGAGAAAGAGAGCCCAAGGAGAGAAGCCGTTGGCTGGAGCCAAAGTGGTGGGCTGTACCCACATCACTGCCCAGACCGCTGTGAGTATCTACATGTATACACACACACACACATCCACACACACACAGTATCTACATAGACACACACATACACTGGTAGACACACTGCCCCGGAGTGGGTAAACTGTGATCTCACTCTCTAAAGGCTGGTCCCAACTGTGCTGGCTCCTCCCCCAGGTGCTGATGGAGACCCTGTCTGCTCTGGGAGCGCAGTGCAGGTGGGCCGCCTGCAACATCTACTCCACCCAGAACGAGGTGGCAGCTGCACTGGCCGAGGGAGGTGAGTGAGAAAACAGGGCCCAACCAATCAGCATTTTCTTGGAAAAACACCCCACCGCCCAACCAATCAGCACACTCTCTGAAAAACACCGCCCAACCAATAAGCACACTCTGAAAAACACCACCCAACCAATCAGCACTCTCCCTGAAAAACACCGCCCAACCAATCAGCACTCTCTGAAAAACACCGCCCAACCAATAAGCACACTCTGAAAAACACCACCCAACCAATCAGCACTCTCCCTGAAAAACACCACCCAACAAATCTGCACTATAGGGTGCTATCTCACTAGAAATTAGAATTCTAATATGGTTGACGCCACAACGTAAGGCTTGTTCATTCCTAGCGCGGTAGCAGCCAAAAATACAAGTATTCTTATAATATTTCTTGTTAGTTTTAGTATATCAGTCTCATAAAATATACTAAACTATAAAATTGACATTTCAATTAATAATTAAATTAATAATTACAATACAATTAAAACACAATATTAACGCTACATTATACTTCATTATACATTTAGTTAATACCAAATTAATAACATTGACGACCAAACAAAGGGGTTGAAGGCATCAGGGAGTTCAAATCAGCATATCAAATCATTGGCTCAATTCAATACAAGTGTAGCATTAAGACAGACAACCTTGTAAGAAAAATAATATATTGACATTTATTGAACATAAAGTATCAAAATAGCAAAGCACAATTCAATACATTAATGAACAACAACTGTATGCGTGAATGTGTGTGTGTGTGTGTGGGTGTGTGTGGGTGGGGGTGTGTGTGCGCATTTGTGCGCAAGCTTTCTGAGGCATGTGGGCATTGAGAACAAAGAGGAAAGATGGAGGGAAGTTTAAACCTAGTTTGTAACCAAGGGAAAAGATGGCGCTTACTGCACACACCAGAATAACTGTGGAGTTATTGCGTGTGGTGAGATTAGAACGTTGAGTTATGACCGGGTTAGTAGATAACAATACAAACAAGACCTGCGTCTATGTGTGGTGTATTTTACTACGAACGCAGGCAGTGAATGAGCAGCTATGCCAGCTACAAAGCAATGGTAAACACAGTGTCATGAACCATGATACATTTTATAACACGTGCATGTCCTCCGCTCTCCTCCTGTCGTTCGTCTTGCAGGGTTCTCTGTGTTTGCCTGGAAGGGGGAGTCTGAGGATGACTTCTGGTGGTGCATCGACCGCTGTGTTAATCTGGAGGGCTGGCAGCCCAACATGGTACAGTGCATCAGCTCTGACTCATAATCATACAGCCTTCAGCTCACAGCCTACAGGCCAACCTTTTAGCAGGGACGGCTCGGTGCGTGGGCCTGGCCTGTTGCTCTGTGCTGGTAGCTCAATATGTGTTTCGGGCCAGTAAGTTCACCAGAAAAATCCTGTTCCTTTTTTCCCCTTCCTTTTCTTTTTTTGTGTAAACAATTTTCTATAGAATATTTGCCGTATCGTACAGTAACAGGGACAAGAAGAACATTCTGTGTGATATGATAACCAATTTTTGGGCTATCAATAAATTGTCATGTGTATATATATATATACACACATATCGATAAATATGGATACTACCTATGTATTTTGTCAAATTCATAAGAATGTGTCAGACGTTACATTACATACAAATCTGCAAACGCATCTAGATTTTCTGTTTCGCAAGCCGGGGCAGCATAATCGCTTGTAATAACTTCCTGAGGGCTTAACACGGTCAGTCTTTTAGAAAAGAAAGTGTAGAAAGCAGCGTTGACAGAAACTCAATGATGTGAATGCCTAGGGAATGGATTTACTCATTGGAGTCCTTTGAGGGAATGGATTTACTCATTGGAATCCTATGAGTAAATGTTGTGGGTTTTAATGCTTAGGTGTCGTTACTTCTTTTGTCTATAAATCAATATGGCATCACAATTCTCCAGTTAATGTTGGAACCTAAGACAGAAGAGTTAGCTGGGTAGCTAGCTATCTACCCAGTTCAGTCCATAGCACAAAGACCAACGCAAAAACAACTTGAACAGCATAAAAGAACATTGGCTAGAACATATTTAGCTTGGGGTAGCTAGTTAGCGAGCTGAACTGCATTCTCTTTACACCGTTCGACTATAGGTCAGTGCTTTTGCTCGTCTCGGGTGAAATCACTAGCTAGTTAGCTCTAATTCTGCTGACTCGTATGTGTACAGGTTTCAGAGTGCCTTTTGTGTGCAGCAGAACACAGTGTTTAAATAGGGCATTGTGCCACCACGAGCCACCAGAACAACTTCAGTGCACCTTGCCATAGATTCTACAAGCGTCTGGAACATTGTACATTTTACATTGTACATTTTAGGCATTTAGCAGACACTCTTATCCAGAGCGACTTACACAGTTTACATTTCTTTACATACAATCCATTTATACAGCTGGATATTTACTGAAGCAATTCAGGTTAACTACCTTGCTCAAGGGTACAACAGCAGTGCCTCACCTGGGAATCGAATCTGCAACCTCTCAGTTACCATTACACTACACTGCCACATTGTGCCACTGTAGCGTTAAGCAAGGTGCTTCACCTGAGCACCAGTAAATATCCAGCTGTATGAGTGGACAAGTACAAACCTGGCTATGCAAATCATCCTAGATACGAGCAACGGTCGAGTCAATAGATCTGTTTCCACGTGGCCATAAAGAGCCATTTCCTTAGTGCCAGAGAGATCAGGATCCAAGGGACGGCAATGTCACTCTCCTTCTGCCCCTCCCCCATCAGATCCTGGACGACGGGGGAGACCTGACCCACTGGATCTATAAGAAATACCCCAACATGTTCAAGAAGATCAAGGGCATTGTAGAGGAGAGCGTCACTGGGGTTCACAGGTGGGTCACGGCTTGTGTGTAGAGCTCCATCTAGTGGCGTTTGAAGGCATTTCGGTTTCAGCTCAGTAATGAAGGTGTATTTAAAAAATAAAAATAAATAAAATCCAGCTTTTAACGTGTGGCAAGAGTCGTCTAACCAAAACTGAGCTTCCAGCAGGAGCTGAGCTCATGAACTCCTACAGATCAAGTTAACTTCATTATTGTGTTTTAAATAAGGATGAAGTTGACCTTTAAGTGGAGTATAATGTAGGCCTCTCTGTGCAGAGGTCAGGCTGCCCTGCAGCCGGCCCTAAAGACTGCGCGTTAGCGTGAGAAGATAAGGAGGATTATGTAAAGCGAGCTGTGGGGCTTAGACTCCGAGCCCATTCCTGCTGATGCACTTCCCCAGAGCAGCACCACTCTGCTTCTGAGAGGATCAGCTGTGTGTGTGTGTGTGTGTGTGTGTGTGTTAGTCAGTGTGAGTGTGAGAGTGTGCGTGTTTGTGAGAGTGTGTGTGTGGGCGTGCATGTGTGTGTGAGCGTCCGTGTCTCTGTGTGTGTGTGCGTGTGCGAGTGTGTGCATGTGCGTGTGTGTGTGTATATACACTACCAGTCAAACGTTTTAGAACACCCCCATTTTCCCGTTTTTACTGAAATTTAAGCAGTTCAAGTCCAGTGAATAACCTGAAATGGTACAAAGGTAAGCGGTAAACTGCCAGAGGTAAAAATAAATAGATTTAAAAAAAGTAAAAAGGTTTAGGTTACCAAAAACTGAAAAATAATGTCAATTTCAGAGTTATAAAAAAAGGGTTAACAGTCCTGTGTAAATCGCCGACTCTAGATCCAGCAAAAGAGCCCCAGACCATCACACTTCCTCCTCCATGTTTGACAGTTGGTGTCACACACTGAGGAACCATCCTTTCGCCTACTCGACGGCCTACAAAAACCTTTCAAAATTTCAAGATTTCACGTTTTGATTAATCGGTCCATAAGACCTTCTTCCAGTCTTCAGTAGTCCACTGGCGGTGCTTCATGGCCCAGGCAAGCCTCTTTTTCTTATTTTGCCATCTTAGCAATGGCTTTCTTACTGCCACTCGACCTGTCAAACCTGCAGCTTCTCTTCACAGTTGAAACTGAGACTTCCTTACTTTGACCAGTGTTAAGCTGTGCTTGAAGCTGTTGTCCTGTGAGCCGCCTATCACGCAAGCTGTTGACTCTCAGAAACTTGTCTTCTGATTTTGTTGTGGCTTTGGGTCTGCCAGACCTTTTCCTGTCAGAGTTTCCTCCAGTTTCCAAGTGCCTTTTGATGGTGTAGGAAACTACTCACTGCCAGAAAATGTACATTATTTTTCAGTTTTTGGTAACCTAAACTTTTTTTTTTTTTTAACCTCTGGAAGTTTACCGCAGTTAACCTTTGTACCATTTCAGGTTATTCACTGGACTTGAACTGCTTACATTTCTGTAAAAACTGGAAAATGGGGGTGTTCTAAAAGTTTTGACCGGTAGTGTACATATATATATATATATATATATACTTGTGCATGAGTGAGTTGCATGTGAGAGAGTAAATGTGAGAGTGCTCCTTCCGACAGCAAACATATACGCAGTGTGTGAGTAACATATCCAGAGGGGTGTGTGTGTGTGTGTGTGTGTGTGTGTGTGTGTGTGTGTGTGTGTGTGTGTGTGTGTGTGTGTGTGTGTGTGTGTGTGTGTGTGTGTGTGTGTGTGTGTGTGTGTGTGTGTGTGTGTGTGTGTGTGTGTGTGTGTGTGTGTGTGTGTGTTTGAACCTCCGGTTTCCTGAGGAAACGGAGAGGATGGAGGGAATGCCGAAGCTGATCATCTAGCTCGCCTATACGACCTGTGACTGTGTCCACCCCATGACATCCCATGATCCTCTATGTTCAGGTTGTACCAGCTGTCCAAGGCTGGCAAGCTGTGCGTCCCTGCCATGAACGTCAACGATTCCGTGACCAAGCAGAAGTTCGACAACCTCTACTGCTGCAGGGAATCCATTCTGGACGGGTGAGGGGGCCGGCAAGCTCGCCCTGATCCGCTCCAAAAGGGGCTCGTTTCTGTGCGCCTCGACAAATCCACTCGGCTGACTCTGCCCCTCTCCTCCACAGCCTGAAGCGCACCACAGACGTGATGTTCGGAGGCAAGCAGGTGGTGGTGTGTGGGTACGGAGAGGTAATTACCACCGACCTCCACCTCTCGCAGTGCTGACGGGGGGTCTGTCTGGAGCAGATCCGCTTTTGATCCGTTCGAAAGAATCTTGCGGATCTCTGCCGGTACTGCAGCCCACCGAAAACACGGCAGGTGCCGAATAAGGGAAGCTTTCTGGACAGAGGAGTGCTCGTGTGTGACATCACTTTCATTCATGTGTGCTTTAAAAGGGTTCCACAAACCTGTTTCCTGTGACTTATTTTCACACCTTTTTTAACTGTGGAGTGAAGATACGCCAGCGTTTCTTGTTGTCTGAAAGGCTGTCCGGTTCTTCAGCCATGCAAAATGTTCAGCATTGTACCTTTACTACATATATTGGAGAGTTAGAGTTGAGTGACAGATGAGTCTATATCAGTGAGAGACTTGAAATCCTAGTAACTTCCGTTTTTAAAAGTCGTAGATGTCTTGTATTCCTGTGGAGAAATCAACTGCAAATGTGTCCACTGTCAGAATAGTGCGTGTTGCTGTGAAAGCGTAATATTCGTGTTTTAGACACTAGAGGGCAGTGTGACACAGATTTTTCTTCTCCTGTCGCAGTCATCACGTCCCACCCATGGAGTGGAAGGATGAATAGTGTTTTGGGGTGTTCTACTCTGTCATATCGTAGCTTAAGAGGGGTACAGACTGCATTACAGCCAGAAACGAGGTCATGTCCTCCACCATCATCTGAACTCTATGGTTTTTCATGTCACATGGTCAGAGTTACAGGTAATAGGGGTTCCTGACAGGCATTCCAGTGCCACACTCAGCATGTTTAGATGAAATTTGAAAGAAGTGATGTCCTGACTGTTCTCCCAGAAACGTTTCCAACTCCAGGTCACATGTTGTAGGTCTTTTTTTTGGCACTTAAACTGCCTAAAACAGTGTTCTAAACTTAGTGCCATCAGTTAGATGCTGACACACAATGGGGTGTGTGTGTTTGTGTATGTTTCTGGACACTAATTGATCATCTCTCTGTGTGTGTGTGTATGTGTGTGTTTGTATGAGTGTAGGTTGGAAAAGGCTGCTGTGCTGCTCTGAAAGCCATGGGCTCCATAGTGTACGTGACCGAGATCGACCCCATCTGCGCCCTGCAGGCCTGGTACGTCAGGGTCACGGCTCACGCTTACTGGTGTACTCGCAGGCGTACGCTGGGGGGGCCGGAGGGTGGTGTGAGAGGAGTAAAACCTCCTGTCTCATTGTAATTGATATGAATCTTGTGTTGGTCAAGTGTTGCAGGTGAGGGGAATAATATTCTGATTGGAGAACAGTAAAGTATGTCTGTGTGTATTCTGCTGCCAGTCAGTGTCTAATTCAAATGAAGTTCATATTCTCTCCATATTGTGTCATGGTGAGGTATACATGTTTTGTTTCTGTGTGTGTGCTTGTGTGCGTGCGTGTGATGAGATTAACGCGTGTGTCACTGCCTTCGCTTCGCAGCATGGACGGCTTCAGAATGGTGAAGCTGAATGAAGTCATCCGACAGGTGGACATCGTTATCACCTGCACAGGTACTGTCCCCACCGCCGAGTCACCGCTCAAACACCGGTATCCATTATGGAGGAGGTATAAATGACCCTGATCGCAGGCCTCGCGGAGGCTGGAAGACTGAAACCTGAGCTGGGATAGACCGGGCGCTGAAGCGGTGACTCAGAGGCTCCTGTTCTTTTTGGTCTTTGTGGAACCACAGCAGGCAGGGGGCAGCGAGTCACTTTGTGCAGCGTTTCCGAGTCATTTAATCTGCGAGAGGGGATACTTACCTCAGAGACCGATCCCATGCCCAGTTAATCTTACATATCGACCAGCCGTTCTGTAGCCTCGAGAGAAATGTTCAAATGCGATATCTGGATAGAGTACGGTTGTGATTACCCGGGGCGAACGCACGCATGAACACACACACACACACACACACACACACACCTCTTTCCTCAGTGTGTGTGGCACCTTTCGTGATGTCAATCCTTATGAGTTATGCATAAATAAATCACTGAACAGAGATGCCTGCTCGCTGAATAGATGATGTCAGAGTGGAAGCAGGAAGATTGAAGGACGTATTGGGTGTTACTTTGGATTAATGGGTCGATAGTTCTCTTTCAGTGTGGCACTTCTGCATGAAAATATGTTTAGTGCAGCATTGTTTCTTTTAGGATTTTTTTTGCAATGGTAATTTGTTGAGATTGTGTTAATATTTTTTGTGTCTTTACTGCCGTTCATCCAACCTTATTGTGTGCACTGTTAAGTCACTCTGCATGGGCTGCTAAATAAATGTAAATATATATTTGCCTCTTTCTTGCTGCAGGGTATTGTGTGTTTCAGAGACGCAGTAGAGAGCTTTTCTGTGTATGTTCTCTCGACAATAAAATGTAGATGCAGAATCTATGATTGTGTTTTCGTTCCAGGCAATAAGAACGTGGTGGTCAGGGAGTCCTTGGACCGGATGAAGAACGGTTGTATTGTGTGCAACATGGGCCACTCCAACACGGAAATCGATGTGGTAAGCAGTGTTGGGTCAGCCTGCTGTGTTCATGTGTCCCGAGGCCCAGATGAAAACTGTAAACCTCCCGAATAAAGAAGGCAGAGCTCTTCTGCGTTTGAGAGAAAGTGAGCGTGCGTGCGTGTGTGTGTACTGCACAGTGACTGACAGGTGTCCGTTGTCTTTCTGTAGGCCAGTCTGCGGACCCCAGAGCTGACCTGGGAGCGTGTGAGGTCACAGGTGGACCACGTCATCTGGCCCGACGGCAAGAGGATAGTGCTTCTGGCTGAGGTGAGAGACAACCTAGTGTCTTACAGTGATGCAGCACACTGCTGGATCACTAGTCTTGCAGTGATCGAGCACACTGCACTGGCTGTCCTTACAGTGTCAGCATTACAGTGACAACATGCCTCTGAGTACGCGTTGGAAATTCTGACATTATGAGACCATCAGGAGATGGACTAATGGGCTCAGTGAATCTCTGTGAGCGTCGCAGGTTTAATCACCAAACTGCATCTCTCCTTCTCCGTTTGTTCGTTTTGGCTGTGACGGCTTCACTCCTCTGAAAGTGGCTCAGATCTGTAGACGGGGTGAAGTGGCAGTGCGTCGTTAGCGGTCTTCTGCAGTCGGTACCTAGTGAACCTCAGCGGGGATGATGCATCGAACAGGTCTTCGTCCCGGTTTCCCAGGGCGATACCGGATGCTCCATCCCTCAGATTGAGAGATGGCCATACAGTTTCCTTAATCGCCTTGAAGGTCATTTTACTTCTGCGCTCGTCCTTCGGCCTGACTGCCTCAATGAAATATTAATGGACTTACTGCGTCGTGCTTTTCAGGACTTACATTTTTTTTTTTTTTTTTGTTCATGTGGTTTGACAGAAGGGCTATTGTGTGAGGCAGATGAGGAATGGTTGTGTGTATCCACGGTGTGGCTCATTGTCTGTAGCTGTACATTACATTACAGGCATTTAGCAGACGCTCTTATCCAGAGCGACTTACACAGTTTTACATTTCTTTACAATCCATTTATACAGCTGGATATTAACTGAAGCAATTCAGGTTAAGTACCTTGCTCAAGGGTACAACGGCAGTGTCCCACCTGGGGATTGAACATGCAACCTTAACGGTACAAGCCCAGTTCCCTAACCATTATACCACACTGCCGCCTTAGCTGTAGCTCTGTCAGTTGCTGTAGTACTGTATTATTGAGGTTCAGTGTGGATATCAGATGTATGCTTCAATCTTGGTGTAGCTACAAGTAAGTGCCCAAATAAAGGAAACGCCAACATAAAGTGTTTTAATTGGGCCACCACCAGAGCTCCAATGGGGGCCCCCGGGTGGCGCAACGAGTAAAGGCACTCGCCTGGAGTGCAGATTTCCCACTGCGGCCGGGATTCAAGCACCAGCCCTGGGGACTGGAATTCTGGGAGGCAGAAAGCCAGTACGAGCTCGCAGCAAGTACAGAAAGGTTTCCTGTGGACAAAACGAGTAGGCGAGTTTCATCTCGAAGGAAGTGGTTCATTGCCGGTCCCGGGGTAGTGGCTGGTCCCATGGTTGCAGGCGGGCGAGGGTGAATCGAACAAATAGAAAGTACAATTGGCCACCAAATTGGGAGAAAAAATAGGAAGAAATCAGATTCTACAAGTATCTGGAACTCTGTTGGAGGGATGCAACTCCATTCTTCCATCATTTGGTGTGTTGATGGTGGTGGAAAATGCTGTCTCTGGCGCCCCTCCAGTATCTCCCATAAGTGTTCCATTGGGTTGAGATCAGGTGACTGAGATGCCCATGGCATATGGTTTACATCGTTTTCATGCTCATCAAACCATTCAGTGACCACTCGTGCCCTGTGGATGGGGGCATTGTCATCTTGGAAAAGACCACTCCCATCAGGATAGAAATGCTTCAGCGTAGGATGAAGGTGATCACTCAGAATGGCTTTGTATTTATTGGTGTTTACCTTGCCCTGTAAGGGGTTGAGTGTACCTGAACTGTGCCAGGATAATGCACCCCTCAACATAACCGAGCCACCAGAGCCCTTCATTTACTCAAGTGTTTCCTTTATTCTGGCAGTTACCTGTGCATTTTGATGAATGCTACCATTGGTGGGGAGGGTCAGACAAGTGCATTCACAGTTGTGTGTGTTGTGTGTGCGTTGCGTGTGTGTGTGTGCATCCACAGGGTCGTCTCCTCAACCTGAGCTGCTCCACAGTGCCCACCTTTGTGCTGTCCATCACCGCCACCACCCAGGTACGTCGCTCAGAGAGATGGGAATTATGGGAAGGCTAGTGCTGGATAGGTGTGAGACTGAGTGTGTGAATGAGAGAGCAAGAGAGACTTTTAAAATAAAGAGAATTATTCAACTTCAATTATTTTGAAATGTAAAGGTTGATTTGTAATGCCAATGAAGTCCTGAATAGAATCGTATGCATGTGAGAGAGAGACTGAATTGGCTTAAAGTCAGGCCAATCATTAACTTGAGCTCAGTCCGTTAACTCGCTGGCATACGGAAGATGACACGCATCTGCTTCTTTGCTTTGAAAGGAAGTGTGGTATTTTCCGACTTGCACTTATTCCCTTTGAGCAGCGAGAAGGCTAGCTGAAGTACTGGAAGAGTGCTCTTTATTTTTCTCTCCTGATATACTTCCACGTGCATGCCAAA
The DNA here is from genome assembly GCA_029706075.1 of Aldrovandia affinis. Lineage (NCBI taxonomy): Eukaryota > Metazoa > Chordata > Actinopteri > Notacanthiformes > Halosauridae > Aldrovandia > Aldrovandia affinis. The sequence continues at coordinate 3,024,569 of JAINUG010000006.1, forward strand.
AGAAGATAGCCGTACATAACAAAGTTATTTACATCATTACTTGTACAAAACCAGGAAGTGGAATGGTAGCCACCGATTGAGCACTGCACAGGTTTAAATGCAGTCGCACTGCTGTTCAGAATCACTTGAATATCTACATCCTATGACGTGAAATTAGCCTACATTTAAGAAAAGTGAGTTAAGGTGCTATGTTGGATCATTCAGTAAGTTACAGCAATTAATTATTTTGTACTGTAATATTGCTATTGGTATCATCTAATAATTATTTTCTAATGCATTAAATTCCACATAGACTTGTACACTATTTATAAATACAGCTCTGGGAAAAATTAAGAGACCACTGCAAAATAATCCGTTTGTCTGGTTTTACTATTTATAGGTATGTGTTTGAGTAAAAATGAAATTTTTGTTTTATTCTATAAACTACTGACAACATTTCTCCCAAATTACAAATAAAAATATTGTCATTTAGAGCATTTATTTGCATACCAATGACAACTGGTCAAAATAACAAAAAAGATGCAGTGTTTTCAGACCTTTAATAATGCAAAGAAAACAAGTTTATATTCATTTTTAAACACAATACTATTTTTTTAACTCCGGAAGAATTCTGAAATCAATATTTGCTGGAATAACCCTGATTTGTAATCACAGCTTTCATGCGTCTTGGCATGCTCTGCACCAGTCTTTCACATTGCTGTTGGTTGACTTTATGCCACTCTTGGTGCAAAAATTCAAGCAGCTCAGCTTTGTCTGATTGCTTGTGACCATCCATCTTCCTCTTGATCACATTCCAGAGGTTTTCAATGGGGTTCAGGTCTGGAGTTTGGGCTGGCCATGACAGGGTCTTGATCTGGTGGTCCTCCATCCACACCTTGATTGACCTGGCTGTGTGGCATGGAGCATTGTCCTGCTGGAAAAAACAATCCTCAGAGTTGGGGAACATTGTCAGAGCAGAAGGAAGCAAGTTTTTTTAACAGGATAACCTTGTATGTGGCTTGATTCATGTGTCCTTCACACAGACAAATCTGCCCGATTCCAGCCTTGGTGAAGCACCCCCAGATCATCACCGATCCTCCACCAAATTTCACAGTGGGTGCGAGACACTGTGGCTTGTAGGCCTCTCCAGGTCTCCTTCTAACCATTAGACGACCAGGTGTTGGGCAAAGCTGAAAATTGGACTCATCAGAGAAGATGACCTTACTCCAGTCCTCTACGGTCCAATCCTTGTGGTCTTTTGCAAACCTCAGCCTGGCTCTTCTTTGCTTCTCATTGATGAAAGGCTTTTTTCTAGCTTTGCACGACTTCAGCCCTGCCCCTAGGAGCCTGTTTCTAACCGTCCTTGCCGTGCACTTCACCCCAGCTGCCGTTTACCATTCTTTTTGTAGGTCACTTGATGTCATCCTACGGTTGTTGAGTGGCATTCGAATGAGTCGTTTTCGCCCTCTGCCGGTCTGTAGCTTTGTTGTCCCCAATGTCTGTTGCTTGACCTTGTTCTTATGAACCGCCGTCTTTGAAATTTGAAGGATAGAAGCAACCTTACGCTCACTGTATCCATCTGCCAGTAAAGCCAGAATTTGAACCCTTATTTTCCTCACTCAAAACTTTTCTTTTCAACTCTTTTGGCATGGTCAATAGTTCTTTTTTGATTCCAGTTACTGTTGAGGTACTACTAGCACTGTTTTTTGTCATCCAGCTGGTCCTATTGCAAGAGGTGATGTCCACAGCAGTGGTTTTTATACTTTTCCTCATTAAATAAGATTTGGTTCAGGTGATCACCTAATCAGTACTTCATTAAGTAGAATGAGCTGTGCTTGTGTTGGAATTCAACAGACACTGGAATGGAATGGCTGCCATACATGTAGAGATGCTGATTTAAGAAAAATTTGGAGTGGTCTCTTAATTTTTTCCAGAGCTGTATATACTCTTATAACCACTGGCTAATCCAGCACAGAGGATAAGGCACAGAATATGTAACCTGTGTCCAGGTGAGGTGAAGTCTGTCATGTCCAGGTTCAAGTGAAGTAGCAACAGGCATAAACACACTTCTCTGTTGCCGTGCATGCATGCATGCGAGAGAGGAGGATACCGTCGAGAGGAGAGAGCCCTCGGCACTGTTTGTGGTGTGAGTCAGCAGCGTTGTCACAGTGACGGAGTGTGTCTCACGCCCTCTCCCTGTCCCGCAGGCTCTGGCGCTCATAGAGCTGTACAACGCTCCCGAGGGCCGCTACAAACAGGACGTCTACCTCCTGCCCAAGAAAATGGGTAAGCACCCAGAGCCACAACCAGGCCAACATACATACCCACAACTAGGCTAGCACCCACAACCAGAACCAGGCCAGCACACAGACCCAGAACCACGGCTATCACACAGACCCATAACCAGAACCAGGCCAGCACACAGACCCAGAACCACGGCTATCACACAGACCCACAACCAGGCCAGCTCACAGACCCAGAAACAGATCAGCAACCAGACCCAGAACCAGGCCAGCACACAGATCCACAACCACAGCTAACACACAAACCCAGACCCAGGCCAGCACACAGACCCAGACCCAGGCCAGCACACAGACCCAGACCCAGACCGACACAGAACTAGGACAGCACCCAGACCCATAACACAGGGATCTGCACTCTGGGTCCAGGTGGCCTGCTATTGATGCACTGAGATCAAACAATCAGGGGCATCGAGTCTTCCACAGGCAGCTCTTAATGCCTTCAGTAATACTCTTTCAGTTTGCTTGGTCAGATTTCCACATTGCCTGGGCTCTACATCAGTGAGCTCTGTGTAGCACTGAACACACCGCGTCCAATGGCAAACGCTGTTGAACGTATGGTGCACTGCTGCTCTTGTATTACTGAACACATGGACTGCGGCAGTGTGTTACTGATCACGCTGTGTACCGCCGTTCGTATATTACTGAACATATGGCTTGCAGTTGTGTGCTAGTGATCACACAGTGCGCAGTTGGTGTGTATATAACTGAAAGCATGGTGTGCAACTGTGTATGTTACCGAGCACACAGTACGTATTCAATTCAGTAAATCTTTATTGTCCCCTAGGGGCAATTTGTTTGCAGCAAGGTAAAAAAAAAAAAACACAACACACTGTAAAACAAATGGTAAAAAGACATAGAATCTAATAATGCTGCATACCACTGTATGTATATTACTGAACACATGGTGCGCAGCTCTGTGTATATTACTGAACACATGGTGTGCAGCTGTGTGTATATTAGTGTGCAGCTGTGTGTGTATTGCTGAACACATGGTGTGCAGCTGTGTGTATATTACTGAACACATGGTGTGCAGCTGTGTGTGTATTACTGAACATATGGTGTTCAGCCGTGTGTATATTACTGAACACATGGTGCACAGCTCTGTGTATATTACTGAACACACGATGTGCAGCTGTGTGTATATTACTGAACACATGGTGTGCAGTTGTGTGTATATTAGTGTGCAGCTGTGCGTATATTACTGAACACATGGTGTGCAGCTGTGTGTATATTAGTGTGCAGCTGTGTGTGTATTGCTGAACACATGGAGTGCGGATCTGCCCGCAGGACATTGGAGCTCTTAGCCCCGTGTTCAGACTGGCTTGTGTCCACTGCAGCGGACAGGCTCTCGCGGCGGCGCGCGGCGCTAAATGATTTACAGCTGAGCGCACCCTGCGGAGAGATGGAGGACAGCACGCCTGCAGGCGCTGGATGCTCTCGGCTCTCTCTCTCGCGCGCTGTCTGCTCTGCTCCGCTCCGCTTTTCCCCCGCAGACTGGCGGGAAGTGCACGGAATATAGGTCAAGCTGTCAGACGCCCCTGCATATACCGCAGCATCACCGAGAGCTCTCGGCGAGCGCCGCGAAAACCACACTCAGCCGAGCTTGAAAAAGCAACATACCCATCAGTGCGGCACTGTCCCTGCTTTACCGCGCAGAGTAAGCCCAATGCAAACCGGGGTAAACACGACTGGAGGACTGGAGGCTCTCGCCGGTCGAAACCTTCGTAGTGGGGAGTAATAACGCGGTCCTCACTGTTAATAATTAGAGATTGGTGTGTTTAATAATAATAATATATATATAGATATGTCATTTATCACTGCAGACGCCTTTATCCAAAGCGACTTACAGTAGTGAATGCATACATTTTTCAGTATATGTGGTCCCAGTGGGAATTTAACCCACAACCTAAGCATTGTCAGCGCCATGCCCTACCTACTGAGCCACACAGAACCACAGTGTTCATCGTGTATACTTGTACAACTTTTGAAAACACGTTTGCCTCCAATTTTCTTTCTTTATTCTACCCTAGCAAATCCAGCCAATGAATGCTTCTCCTCGCTTGGCCGCACGCACCCTGTGGGGCGCGTCACGCGAAGGTGACGAAACCCGCGGAAGCGTAAACGAGTGTTTGCTTATTTCGTTCCAGACGAGTACGTCGCGAGCCTTCACCTCCCGACGTTCGATGCGCACCTGACCGAGCTGACCGACGAGCAGGCCAAGTACCTGGGCCTGAACAAGAACGGGCCCTTCAAGCCAAACTACTACAGGTAAGCGCACGCCGATACGCACCAGGCAGCTCGACGTACCGCCGATAGGTGCCATTACGCTGAATTAAGGATTAAGCCAGTGCCCTCGACCCTCGGAGAGAGGGGCTTTCGCTCTCTGCCCCTCTCCTCCTCCGCGCTCATGAAGGACTCGCACGGTTTCACCTCCAGACAGCCCCTCTGGCCTTGTGACTCACAGCACTGCAGTGCTGCATTGTGGGATGTTAGCAGTCACCATCCCGGCCTTCAGTCGCTCCGGCAACTGTAACGTTTTGAGCCCAGTTCAGAAATCACTTAGTGCTCTATCAGTGAGAGGGGTGAGGCTTGTTGTGCATGTTGTTTGGAACAGGTTTTCTATATATGACCTCCCATTTGATCATTGCATGTCTTACATGCATGTTTAATATAAATGTATTTTAATTTTTCACGTATAATGTACATGTAATTTCTCCAATTGTGCTTATATGGACCGTGATATTCTGTTATTAGTCCGAATGTTCAAGAATTCTGAGAATTACAATCATTTTGTTAGCGCCTATTTCAGAGGTAATTTTGGAATAAGCCAATGTTCTGAATGAAGACGTTTGGCATAGAAGGGGGAGGGGTGTCTTGTCAGTGTTCCGTTAGATTATAAAATTGTCACGTAAACAAACGCCTTATTTGGAATTCTTCACCGCTGCAGAATGTGTGACTACGTGCTGCCGATTTGCATTTTGTCATGAACTCAAGACTTCTAAAAGGATGAAGGACCACAATATGGTGCAATGTAAAATAATGAGGTTTGCCTTGTTCTCCCGGCCTGCCTGCCTGTAAGACGTCTCTACAAACAGCACAGTGGAGTAACGCATTCTGTCTGCATGTAAACCGCGTATCCAGAATATCAGTTCCGAATGCACGCATTCAGAATTCTCCTTTCCAAATGCGTTCTGCGTGCAAGGGCTGCCACCTGCCTACTCAGCACGTTCATTACCACCCAATAAACAGAATGTTAAAGACACTGTTCTCACACAGCGTGCGATAATGTTCCACAGCGTCCGTAACTGCAATTCAGTGTGTGTGTTTTTTCTAAGGGTGTTTAATTGACTCGTTTTCCGTGCGGCGTCAGTGACGTGATCTAACGCTGGCTTCTTTCCTCTTCGTTTTAAGGTATTAACCTACTTCGGAAAAAGGCCATTCACCCTAAAGGAAATATCCAACTGCACAATCCGTACCAACCAAGACGTGAGGAGGGGAGGAGAGAGCGCCATTTCCGGGGGAGACGCCCGCAGGCGGAGCGGCATTGGCGTGGGCCAGCGCCACAGCAGATTTATTTATTTGAGCTACGATAACGTTCCCTGTACTCTAACCCCCTGCCACTGATGCTGTAGGGAATACTTTCTCTCTCTCTCTCTCTCTCTCTCTCTCTCTCTCTCTCTCTCTCTCTCTCTCTCTCTCTCTCTCTCTCTCTCTCTCTCTCTCTCTCTCTCTCTCTCTCTCTCTCTCTCTCTCTCTCTCTCTCTCTCTCTCTCTCTCTCTCTCTCTCTCTCTCTCTCTCTCTCTCTCTCTCTCTCTCTCTCTCCCCATATCTCACGCTGTCAATCCTGTTAATCCATTTAGAGATCCTACCCTCAAATTAACTCTAGAGATGAGAATGTATGCATATGTTTCGCGTCTTATCGCATTTTATTTTCTACTTGTCATTCCCCCCCGATTTGTTACATTTGTTTTTCCACCCTGGCCATAGGAGGGAGTGTGTTTTGAGGGAGGTATCAGCGGGGTAATATCTGTTTTTTCTTTTTTAAGCACTGATCACTCGGAACCCTTGGTCCTTTACCCGTTAGTTCAGTGAAGTCAGCCCGAAGTAAAACTGGACCCTAGCAGTACCGCGGGGGGTAGCGTTTCGCCTCTGTCCCCCGGCTCTCAAACACTAAGCGCAAACACGTCCGGCCAGCGTTACCATCTCAGTCTGTTCTAATGGCTTCTCTTCCACTCTGGAGTCACTGTGCCGCGCGGCGCGTTGAACTCAAAATGACTTAGTGTTGAAACTTGGTATTTAGCCAGCGGGAAATTAATGTTTATTCACATGGCGCTTTTTCCTCCCTCCGAATGGAATCTGGGCATGGCAGGCAATGATATCATACAGAGGAGTATATATTTAGATTTTTATAGAGATTTTTTTAATTATTATTATTGTTATTATTATTATTATTATTATTAATATTAATCTTTTTCCCACCTTTAACTTTCCTTTCTTTTGAAAAGATGATTACCATTGCGTCATTATAAAGGTTAGCAGTTAAATGTTATGAGATATATTACTTGTACCGTTCATTGTGCTGATGCCTCTATTTTATATAATGTGAAGATGACCATTTCAGTGAGGAGTTGGATGCATGGTACTGGTGTTGTGGCCATGTTCTCTGATACGGCGACAGATGCAAAATGTCAAGTATACCAGCTGTTATACATTGATATTATGAAAGCCTAAACTGCTTGCTACTTTACACCGGAGGTGAGGGCTTTTGGTTTTGTAAGACTGGAATTTATGAAGCCTTCCTGACAGTTTGCATATACATGTAATCATTTGGGACCTTATTTTACTATTCACGTGATGAATGCTGACAAATTTACCTCGTTAGAATAACTTTAATGAAGATCTTTTCATTTTGACTTTCATTCAAATAAAGGGAATATAGAATGTCTTTAATTTTCTGGATTGGTGTCCTCTCTGACACGTTTCATTAAGACCAGCTACCCGTCCTGGTGCAGTCCAACAAACGTTAAGACGTTAGGTTTTGTGGGGCTGTTGTGTACTGCCCCGCCAGCCTCTGATCTGGTAACCCGGCATTTCTGATCAAAACTGGAATCTACAGTGAGCTGCTAGCTTTATTCACATTTGAGCTCCTTACACACACGCACACGCACACGCACACGCATTTTCATCATGTCCGTGTCCCATCATGTTCATCCGTAAGTCACGACCCGTGTCACAGGAAGTAACTTTGCCCTAGTGAACCTCACTTCCCACCATTTGTGTTCCTGGCCCAAGTGAGATATCACCCCTTTTTGTGTGAAAGTGTCTATACCTACTTCTTTTACTCGGTGCACATTTTTACTCCTGCTGTTTTTAAAAATCATTCTGTATCCAGTTGATGTTTATCTTTTTTGCTTACATTATACCCGCTGTCTTAAGGTTTCTGATTTGTACGTTTTCCTTTTTTTTTTTTTTTTTTCAACTCCCGTGCGTTTCCATGGTTTTGTTTTGTTGCTGCGGTTGTCCCGGGCTCGCGGCCCGTGCGTGGGCTCGTTAGTGTCGTAAAGTGGTGACATCACATGGGGGCGGAGTTGAAGGGGAAGGGGGTGTGGATGGGGAGGTGGGGGGTGGGACACCAGCATCTCACATTGATGATAAACTCTACTCGAGAGGAACTAGACCAGATCAACTGTATTTATCGCTGTAAATCTTCAGAGCAAGCCACAAATTCTCAAGATTGAAGTTGTTTTAAAAAATAAATAAAATGTTTTAAATATTGCAAGTGATTATAGTAGATGAGCAATAATGAAATCTGTAATCTAAAAAAAAGAAATACAAATAAAGTGTAAACAAATACATTTGTATCAGATATTGTGATTTATTTTTTTCTTCTCATTGAGTCACCTGTTTATTTTTGTATATTTTATTTACAACAAATCTAAAGGACGCTCTTCTGAATTAGCGGAATTGCGACCCGGTCTACTGTCGCGATGCATCTCGGGTCCATCACAGGGGATGAATTGTCAAGGAGGGAATGCGTGATGCGTTCCCTGTGTGCGGTATGTCATTCACCACCGTGTCCCCCGTGCCTTGAACACGCTCCTCCACAGACGCGTCTGTGGAAAGGCTGCAGTGGCTGGAGAGAGAGCTCTCCGCTGGTGCCACAAGTGAAGGAGAAGAATCGATAGCTCCTCGTGACAGTATCTAAAGACTGAAGAAATCAAATGAAATGGCAAGCGGTATGAAACACAGCCAAGGAGGGGGGGGCGCTCGCTGCTGACATTTTGAGCATATTGAGATGCTTCATCGCATTAAAGCTGTTTGCCCCCTCCTGCTGAACGGGACTGACCAAACGTTTTTTGTTAGGTGTTTTATGCACATAAATACACAACCTAATCTAAAAGATGTTGAGGAATTTATGCACCGTGCCTCAGCACTAAAACAAAAAGGAATTTGCTGCCAAATCTTCTGACTTGTTTGTAACTTCACTGAGGAAGCCCCTCCCCCCCCTTTACCTAGGGCCTTCAATCTGGACAGAATGTAAAGTGGCAAATGGTTTTGATGTCTGATGTAAACTAAGATGACTTTTCCAATACACCATTTGCCCATTTGATGTTGACATGGCAACAGATGGCAGTTGCTCTTTTGAGTAGGCTCCAGGGCGAAGCGCTGAACTCTTCTCACCCCCCCACGGCTAAACTAAAAATGGCTTTGTGACCTGCAAACCCATGAACTCAGGCTCTGACATGCAGAATCTCAAACACGGCATGTGATTATCTTAATGTTGTCCTGTTACTGTAGTTCTAAGCAATATCCTCTTGCCACGTTTTCACTGTGCTGAGACAAAATCTGCCAAAAACATTGGATGGCATGCGCAGCAGGAAACTGGCTTCCCTTGTGTTTTGATCTACTAGGCCTTCCTCAAGGCTTATGGGTTTTGTTGGGGGTGGGGGGGGTTTGTTTGCTTTTCTTTGCCGTTCATCTTGAGCCGGTCAGGTAGACTGGAAGGCCGTTGGCATTCAAATCTGTTTAAGGAGGAGTGTGCAGCAGTAAATGTCTGTTAATTTTGTGTGCAGTATTTTCTCTCTAAAAGACAAAATGCTGTGTCATGCAATTTAGGGCATTTAACTTTCTATTCAGATTGTGTGTGCGTGTGTGTGTGTGCGCGTGTGTGTGTGTGTGCGAACACAAGCTTGGTATTATGCTGCTTCTGCTGAAAGTGAACCTCTTCAGATGTCCTTACCACATATATGCCTGCTTATTGCTATATCAATATTTGTACATATTACATTATTTGTATTGTGCTTATTCCATTATTAAATACACAATATTATACATTATAGCAATTAATAATAATATATTTTTGTATTGTTCATTTATCAATGTCGCTATTGGATATTCTACCCTTGAAACGGCACAGAGGAGCCGAGAGCACGATGTCCCTGGCAGATCTGCATTAATGGTGAAGTGGGCACACAGGGAGACTCTACGGGCCTGTGTGGGCGTCGTGAAGAGCCTGTGCTTACTGTAGGGGGCGGAGGGGGCGGAGGAGGAGGAGGAGGCACGGAGGTGCAGCTGCTGCTGCCAGTCGAGGGTGACCTGATCCCCCTTCACCCCAACCCGAGGGCCGAAGAGCTGATCCAGGACTGGGGGGTTCACAGCTCATTAACCTCTCCCCAGTGCATACCTGCAATGCCATCAGGTGATCTTGCGCCTGATGGGAGACAGGGAATGCGCTATGATGATGCATGTTTTGTTGTGTTATTGGTGCTCCTCCTTAATTATTTTCAGACACTAGTTCTTTTATTTGGAAAGTGGTTTGAACACCGTGTATGACGGGCGCTAGTCGTTACATGCTAGCTACTAAAAACAGTTTTATTATTTATTGTTATTACAATATATCATCACAGGGGGTAGGGTAAGCATGTAACTTTGTTGCTTCCTGTTCTCAGTGGACACAGCCTGTCACCTGTGGTGAGTATGTATGCACGTATACCTACTGAATGGGAGAATATATACAGCATATACATTTGATAACATGCATTTACAAAAAATTGTAATGTTATAATTACATGTATACATGTTTTTATTTTATTTTACTACTATTGATACATGTTCTCAGCAATGAGGGGAAAAACAGGCCACACATCTACAACGGTCGTTTTGTAAATAGCAAAGCAAAGTTAGTGGCGACAGCGGTCTCCACATTGCTGCAGCTGTTACTATAGCTTTCTCTGAAGGACGTAAGGCTGCATTCTGTTGAGGTGTTGGCATTACCGCTGTGTACACAAAGGCTTTTCTTTTGTTTGCGTAAGAATCTTTCTTTACAGACTCATTCGATGTGAAATTGCGTAAGGCCTCGGAGCTGCAGTCGGGAACCTTGTAATAAAAGTTGACGCTTGCTAAGTAGGCCTACAGTCAGTAGGCTACGTTGTGCTGGTTCTCATGTATTGGGTTCTAACATTCTGAAAACGGCACAGAAAACACACCGGAGCAGAAAAATAAAGAAAATCACTTCTGAGTCGCTGTAGTTAGCGAAACCAATTAAACCCAGGTGGTATGAGTCACCAGGTGAGCTTGTGTGATCGCCGCGTTTACAAACAAACTAAACCCGGTTAAGGTCAGATGGCCAACGAGTGCTTCCACAGTCGCAGAGGTGGAGCTTAGTTTATTTGTCGACAGTTACTGGGGGGCTTGAATCTTTCAGCGAACGTAAGTCTGGAGAAATGTCAAAACGCAAAACCAAAGACTCTCAACCGTTGTACCCAATTCAGAACTGTTTCATTCTCATCTATTGCTAGCTCTCATCTGTAATACACAATGGCAGTCACAAAGTTGTATTGGATTACACGCTGAGATCCAGCTGTAGAGAGACATTACTCCCAGCGCATCCCTGGTGTATTTAAACTCATCATGTGGCAAGTTGACACACTGGGAGGTGACCTCTTTTTCATTAAGCTGTAGACTCTAATCTTATCACATAAAGTGCTCTCAGCCAGGGCTCCGGGCGGAGGGAATGCAAGGGGTGGCCCAACGTGAAGCAATCTGCTTTAAGTAGCCCCCGCCGTGTTAATCAATAATTCAATCAGCGGCTGATCCAGGAAGAAAATGACCGACAGAAACATCCCTGTTCCATGTAACACGCGCTTCCACAGAATCTGGCAGCCCGCGGAATATTCAGTGGACGTCAAGGTGTCTGCAGGAGGTTACACTCGTTAATTATTATTATTTTACCGACTGCGCTACTGCTTAAAGTCTAGTGATCATTAACTTCAGTCATTTTTAGCTTGGTGATTATGGCCTTGCTTTATGGATTATGGGAGTTTTGATGACAAGTGATTTAATATTTTCTCTCTCGCCCCCTCCGCCGCCCCCATCATATTTAGCTTTTTATTTATTTTTTTAAAAAGACTGAAGATTCATAGCAATCTACTGTATGCTGGTGCTGACATCTGTGTGGAAACAACATAACAGCAACCGCTTTCTTTTGTAATTATAGTGGTGCTGTAGACATTTTAGGCCAACGCGCCTTTTTCTGAAGCAGATAAAAATTATTCCCCGCTCCTCTGGGACTATTTTGCACTTATAAAAAAAGGCCAAAGATTTATAGCAGTCGACTGTACTCTGGTGCTGCCATCTGCGTGAAAACGGCAAAACAGGAAATCAATGTGACACACAAATCACATCCAGCGTTCACAACACAGGTCTGTGTCTTGAGGGGCATCTATTGGCTTCACAACTGCGCAGTAAAACTAATCTAGGGACGGGTTGGAATCACGCAGTTGCCGCAGACGTTTATTGACAGTCTGACAGTCTGTATTGACATCCTTTTTCAGCGTAGACTGAAGCGTCTCAGCGCGAGAGCTCCCGCCTGCTCGGCTTTGCTGATTATCCACAGAGAAGGCTATTGCTATGAAGGAGGGAGACCTTCAACTTCAACTCAGCGCCTGTCAGGTAACATTCACAGCATTGAGTCATGCGTGTAAAACCTCAGCGACGGGCTGCAGAGGTCTACGCTGCACTGTGTCACACTGAAAACACTTAGTCCCGCTTATTGTATTCATATGAAGGCAAATTATTCTCTGTTTGCGAATGGCTCAGAAGAGGCTGAACGAGAGTGGATGATGTGATAAATTAAAAAAAAAGTACTGTAAAATGTTTAATTGGGTAACAGCCTTCTCTTCCCCATTTGTGTCTGAAGTTATGTTGGAAATAATGTGCAACATCTTATTACTTGAGTTGTTGATGATGATGATGATGACTGCATTAATATAGTGCCTTTGATTCCCCACCATTTCAAGGATCGCAAAGCACTTTATGGTGCACAGCAGGCATTTTTTCACCAGAACGCACACCACACATCAGCTGAGGGGGTGCGGTGGTCATATAACACAATGCAAATATTATCATACAAAACTGACGCTCTGTTTGTTACTGTTCCCCTCCAGTTAATTGTTGTCTCCTCCCCCAATCTCATAATCGCATAAAATGGACTTGCTACAGAAACAGATGCAAAACAAATGAGCCGGTGGGTGATTGGTGCTACCCCGATTTTGTGTTAATTCACTCCGTTCAGTAATTGACATGTTGTCCCATATCCAACTGCTGGTGCCTCGAGGCATGTGCGCAGCAAAAGCCGAACCTCGCCCCCAAGAATGCCCCTCCCCTGCACTGGCGTCACACGATTGACAAGGCTTCCGACCACTCACCGAGGCCAATATACCTTAAGCCACGCCCACAGCGTTATCCAGTCAACCAATCAGTTCAACAGGGATGGATATAGCCAACTTGGAATCCTCAACCGCCTTCAATGTGACAGTTCCAAGCACCGTATTCTAATGTCCTCGCTGCGGCGAAAGTGACCAGGCTTTGACAGATGCAGACGGACGAAATGGAGGTACCTATTAATAATATTAATAACACCAACAAACAGAAGCCTCTTCCGAAAGTGAAAGAACCGTTCAAGAATCAGCGAAAGGATTCGGAGGTAAAATCCGAAGAGCCCGTATCCAGTTTGTAACCGCGCCGGGAGCAGTTGCGCGGTGAGAGGTTTAGTGCCGGAGCTTTAAACGCCCGTGCCAGCCACCTCTTTAGAAAGCATGCTTAATCGGAGTTGATATTTAGTGACAGCGCAAGCTCCTTCTAAAATATACGTATGGATACGAGAGCAGCCCGTGTAACGTGGCTCTATCTGCGACATTTTCGTGGTTGATTCTGGGACTCGTGTAGGCTAACGCTGGATGCCGAGGCGATGACTTTTAAAACCGATTTCATAATTTAAACACTATAATATCGATACAAACGTGAACGGCTGTTGTCGACGTCGTCGTTATTGTTTGTTTATATTGACACCGGTGCTCATGATCTTGGAGGGAGAAAAAACGCCTATGCTTTGATTTGGTTAGCGTTCATGCCACAATTTTGAAAACGGTATAATTGATTTTTGACAGTGTCAGTTAGCGTCTTATATATCTGGACAAGCATATTTAAAAGTTGATAATATACATATTGTAGTAATGTTTAAAGCAATCCGAATGTGTCATTATTAAAGTATTTAATGAACCAGTTACGAAAACGAGTTTCTTTTCAAAAATAAATCACCACATTCATGAAAACAAATTTGCGTTTAAAAATTCGAGACTACAATGAATTTCAAAGGTAGGCTACTGTTCTCCTTGTTTTCATCATCGTGTTACCATTATGCTGTTCAGAGGTGTCAACTGATAATTCATTTATATATTGAAAATGGCAGAAAATGCATTTTTTATTCACTCCTTGGAATGCAACCTAGATGCATTCTTATCAGCAAAAACGCTTTGCAATGGATGTGTGTTCTCTTAAATGTTGTAATTCATATTGGTTTAACATAAAAACTCCTTAGTTCCTGCAACCTTCGTTTTCTAGGGCAAAAATAAACATGTAGTTATAGGCATGCTTTGGTGTTGGTTGCATTGGAGAACCACTTCACACTGTTGTAGAGATGTAATTGAAGAAAAGATGAAAGGAGGCACCTTTTCCGCTCTTTTAAGCATGCGTAAGCAAGTTTCTCATTGAACATTGAATATTGCTTGGCCCATTTTCTATAAAACCATCAAAGATTTGAGACCGCCAGTATAATCCAAAGCTGTGTTCACTCTAGTTGCCCAGGAGGTGTCTTGCGTAATGCATGTTTAAAACTGAAATATTGTATTGACAGGCACATGATATGTACAGTACTGGGAAATTGAAATGGCTTTCCTCTCTGATGCAGCGCATTGCATTTCCACACTGACTCCAGCTCTGCTTTTCTCTGCCAGTTGCATGATTATTCATGGTAATCTGGCAGAAGACTGGGCCAGAGAAACCTGCTGATGCCCATGGGTGAGCCATGCTGGAATATGATCAAATGCCCGCCTCGATAGATGGCAGCTTTAAGAGCTCTTGAGTACAACTGTATACCCCCACCCCCTCAGCACTCCTTGTTTTCTGTTGACTTTGACATAGATTTCATGGCCCTGTGATCTTAATTGAAAATCATGTTCATCGCAGGAAGGAAAAGAATGAGCTCTTTCTGAAATTATAATAATAACAAGAATAATAGTGATACCTTTGTTTACATAGCTTAAGCTATGTTGTTTGCACAGCAAATGTGTATGGCATTGTGGCAATATTTACTTTTTTATGGATTGTTGAAGTAGACGGCACTGCAGTGGTTGTAGGTGCAGTTTTTGTACCCTGCGTGTTATGCAATACATACTATTCACCGTGTGGCTGTACAATCATTTAGGAGGATGGACTTATGCTGGCCCAGTGTCCGTTCCGATTGAAAACATATTTGGTGGAATTACATTTTTGTGGAACATATGTTACATGCTGCCACTAAAAATGAATTACAAATTAGTAGAAACTGCCAAATGATCTCCCTCTGCACTCCTTCCACCCCCCCTCCGAAAATTACAGTTTTCCTTGAGAGAGAGAGATGGAGAGGTTGCACAGGGAAGAACAATCTGGGGGTCTCCCTCCTCAAACGTTCTTAATCTAAAGGCATGCTCTCTCTCTCTGCATTTAGCAGCTTGTGATATTGCTCAGCTGTTGTTAATAACTAAAATGTGCAATATTAGCTATGACACACGTCACTGTGAAGCGAGTTCTACTACAAACAAAACAAAACAAATGGAAGAACATTTCAGAAAGGTCCTCAGCGTTCTGTTTTGCTGAAAAGTGGATTTGTTGTGGCTGCTCTTCTGATTGAGTTCTTTTGTAGGCCACCGTGTTCTCAATGGACATTTTACGCTCTGCTGTCTTCAGTGGTCCACGTACAGGTCTAAATCTACCCATGGCAACATTCTCACAGGCTGATTCGTGGCTTGTGGTATTTTATGGCTCCACTACTACTTCTGTTACTATGAGCAATGCTAATGCTATGAGACGCGCTGATTTTCAAAGGGCAGTTTTGTGCGTACTTTTGTGACTACTCTACTGGTGATTGATAGTAAACCAGCTGAAGCAGTAGGGTGGGGACATTAAATGGCAAGTGTAGCAGCCTCTTGGCTTGTTTAAAGTGTTATGTTCAGAAATATCCTTCACTGGGGGCCCCGGGTAGTGTAGCGGTCTAACGCACTCCGCCGGGAGTGCAAGCTGCCTACTGTAGTCACTGTCCGAAACCGGACTGTGTCAGTCCGACTCTGGCTGGGAGCCCCGATTGGAGGCAGCTTTTGTCTGTCCGCCCCAGGGGGTGGGGGGAGGAATAGTTGGCATGAGCTCACCAAGGAGCAGTAGGGCCTTCCTAAAGAGCAGGTGGGCGAAATGGCTTCGGGATATTAGCATGAACCGGAGGACGGGCGGCGGGCTCGTGAGGGAAGGGCGAATTGAAATAAATAGAGGGTTGAATTGGCTACTAAATTTGGGGAAAAATAAGAAACAAAATAAAAGAAATATCCTTCACTGAAGTTCCATCAGTGCCAAGCTAATACCACAAGCATACCCAGCTGCATTTGACGCATCTCACCTAAGACCATGTGTAGAAAAAGGGGCCTGTTTGCTGAGCACCATGTTGCTCTATATTAACCTCACCAATCACACCCCCAGCTGTATTTTAGTGGCAGTGTAGCATAATGGTTAGGGAGCTGGGCTTGTAACCCAGAGGTTGCAGGTTTGATTCCCAAGTGGGGCACTGCCCTTGTACCCTTGAGCAAGGTAGTTATCCTGAACTGCTTCAGTAAATGTCCAGCTGTATAAATGGATTGTATGTAAAGACATGTAAGCGGCAAGTCACTCTGGATGATATTGTCTGTTAAATATAAAATGTTAATGTAATGAACATGGACAACATATTAAACATATTCAACCACTAACAAATAAAAATAGGAGATGCCAAATTATATATTTTTACATGATCTGAAATCTACAGTATACAAAACATTTAGTTTGTTCTGTTTTAAAATTGACTTATCTCCTGCGTTGTAAGTTATTCTGGATAGGAATGTGTGCTAAATTAATGTCATGTAAGATAAAATACAAAAATGGTAGTGATATCTGGGATTCTGCCTGTTGAAAATGGCCAGGTCATCTGTTTGTTGTATTTGTTGGTAACATACTGATATGTAGTAGTTTGTGTGGAAAGGGGGACAGAAGAAGAAGGTGTTTCTCTCCCGAAGAGCACTGTGAGGAGTGGACTGTGATACTTCTCTGTGTCCAGACGTGCTCAGACACCAGGCACGTTAAATATACTGTTTGGTTTATCTGCGGTGCCAGTTTGGGTGCCGCTTGCTCAGTGCCGTCTGTGCTAGGCAGGGTCTGGGATTACAGAGGGATCTTGGGTCCTGAGGGCACTGCTGAACCATGAGGCGAAATTAATTAGAGAATGCGAGTGAGGGCTTTCCCCCAATAATCCACTCAGGAAAGTAGGGCATGACCATTCTTGTGCCCACTTATTGCTGTTTTTTTCCTCCTCCTTTCATTGAGATCTGAGAAAGGTTCTTTTTATTAGTTGTATAACCACTTATTAAGATAAAAATGCTTTCAGAGTATTTCTCTGTGGGAGACCACGCTGCAGGACCTGTGGGGAAATGCATGCAGCTAAATTCAGTGGGAGACCCGGGCATCTGTAGCCCCCTCTCTGGTGTTCTGTAACCCCCTCTCTGAGGGTCTGTAACCTCCTCTCTGGTCTTCTGTAACCCCCTCCTTAAGCGTTTGTAAACCCACTGGGCCTTATATTTCAGGGCTCTATGGAGTCGTCCAACTTGGAGTTTGAGTACGGGGACACGGACAACCTGACAGCAGAACTCTCAGGTGAACTCAGTTGTGCCCACCTCCATCAGCCTCCCTCCTGTTGCTTTCCACTCCCCACCGCATTCCACATATTAAATAGGAGTTGTTTTGCCACTTTTTTGTGAATGGGAATTTTAAACAATTTTTAACACCCAATTTGTTATTTTCTTTTCTACTAAGTTTGGAAATGAAATTCATATTCCTAGACCTGCCTCATCACTGCAACACTTTCCGCAGATTTGGGGAGGTCGCAGTCAAGCACGCCTTCTCCTCCATAGCACATGCAGCCAGCCTCCATAGCTTTTCACTCCACAGTCCACCAGCTATGCTGTCATCAAGTTGGAGGGGAACACATGCTCAGCTGGCGTCCCTGTGAGCTGGTGTTCAGTTGTGGGTCATGTGACATGTCGACTGTGGACTGAGTGAATTAGTATCCCCCATGCCAAGAGACTGCATTTGTTTTGT
Organism: Aldrovandia affinis; assembly: GCA_029706075.1. Lineage (NCBI taxonomy): Eukaryota > Metazoa > Chordata > Actinopteri > Notacanthiformes > Halosauridae > Aldrovandia > Aldrovandia affinis. The sequence continues at coordinate 3,042,563 of JAINUG010000006.1, forward strand.
TTTGTTTTTTGTCTTGGTTTGACCGTGGGAAGGGCCAGATCTTAGAGGTTGCTAGGGACAGCTGTTGGGTTCAAGGTTCGCCCGCTTCCGACACCTCTGATGCTGGTTGTCGTTCTCTCCTTTCACCGCAGAGCTGTACAGTTACACGGAGGAGCCGGAGTTTGGTCTCAACAAAGACTGCTTTGAGGAGGACTTCAGGAGTCAAGGTATGCCAGGGCCAAGTGATTTTCTCTTTCAGGGGAACAAACCTAATTTGTCTGCTGTTGTAGTTCTGTGTATGAGTCATTGATCACCTCTGCTCACTGCTTCTGTAGCTCTCCGTGTGCCCTGTCTGGGGCCAGCAGCATGAGCCTATGGTACAGCATTTTCCATTGTACAGTTTTAATTCATTTGCATTTCTTACATTTTAGGCATTTAGCTGACGCTCTTATCAATCTTTACATGAAATCCATTCATACAGCTGGATATTTACTGAAGCAATTCAGGTTTAGCACCTTGCTCAAGGGTACAACAGCAGTGCCGAGCTGGGAATTGAACCTGCAGTAGTTGTCTCATCAAATCACTTCTCCGGGTGGGATTAAATTCTTCCTTCCACCACAGACCCCTGGTCGGCCATGTTGGAAAACACTCACTGAGACTAGCGATGTCTAGGCAGTGGAGTTCGGTTTGCGTTTGTGGCCTTTACAGACTGAACTACTTGGGAGCATTTTCCATTGCTTGGTTAGGAGCACTATACGTCTGCCACTATGCCCCTTGCTTCACTGTAAAGGGAAAAGAGAGACAAACAGTGGTACAGGGAATCTTGGATGGTTCATTTAGTATATAGGAGAGAGACAGTATGTGGCAGTATGAGTGATTCACTCACATGGCTCAGTGTAGAGAGACAGCAGTATGTGTGATTCACTCACATGGGTCAGTGTAAAGTAGAGAGACCGCAGTATGAGTGATTCACTCATGTGGTTCAGTGTGGAGTAGAGAGCCAGCAGCATGAGTGATTCACTCATGTGGTTCAGTGTGGAGTAGAGAGACCGCAGTACATGTGATTGACTCACATGGGTCAGTGTAGAGAGACAGCAGTATGTGTGAATATGGCTCAGAATAAGCACAGAAAGACTAGTGAAGGAGATGATTAACCCAGCGCTGCCAGGTGTAACATTTCCTCCTGTCTGCCGCTCAGAGAAGCAAAAAGTGAACAGTCAGCAGTGCAGTGGTGTGTGTGTGTGTGTGTGTGTGTGTGTGTGTGTGTATATCTGCATGCGTAGGTCTGAGTGAGTGTTGGCGTGTTTGTGTTTGAGTGTGCAAATGTGTGTGTATACAGTGGGTATAAAAAGTATTTACCCCCTTTGCCATTTTTCACATTTTATTTTCTTACTTCATGGAATCAAAATTGATTTAATTTGGATTTCTTGCCACTGATAAACACAAAATACAATGTCAAATAAAAAAACAACAACCATACAGCCATTCTTCTTAATTAATTACAAATAAAAATAGGTTTTTTATTGGATAGGGAAATTTGGTGAACAGCAAATTTCAAATATTTCCACAGATTCTCAATGGGATTGAGGTCTGGGCTTTGAACGGTGACCAGTGGAATTTACCTTGCTTTTGGATTACAACATGGAAAGCAAACTTATCCAGGGGCCAACTCACAAACCTATTGCACCTGTGTGTATGAATAAGGATGAAAGCGAGTTTTAGTACGCTCCTCCTCTTCCTCATGCTGTGCCCCCCCAGCATTGAGGGCTCTCCCCCACAGGGGCCCGGGCCATTCTTGGTTCAGGTCCCGTGGGAATCCACCATCTCTCTGTCACACACATATGGTGGGTCCTGGGCACTGGGCGGTGCTTCTCTCTGCTCGACATGGTTACGGTGGCTCCATATCACAGCCATTAGCCCCTCAAACATCGAGCCGCATCCAGAATTATTGATCCTGTTTTAAATCCACTATTGATCCCATTTTAAATCCACCTCTATCCCGCTGTACTGTGCTCAGTGGAAAGTAACAATTTGAGCTTGCCGTTTGTTTTTATGAATGGTGGTCTAGAGCATTTAGCATGAAATGCTAATCAGTGATCTTTGCTGTCCTCTCTTTCACAGCACATTTTATTTGTATTCTCTCTGGCATGCAGGCCCGTGTGATCCATCTGTCTGTGTAAAGGTTGTGTTTTGTTTTTTTTTACCTCTCCTTGTTTATCCGCTGTGTGTTTGTATGTACCCTCAAACGTCCATGTGTTTGTGTGTGATAACAGTTGAAGTCAAAGCCAACGCTTCCGGAATTAAGCTAGACTTGCAGTGCACTTCCATACAAACACACACACACACACACACACACTGAAAAATGGGTTATATTCATACATAATGACATCAAGAGAGGAACCAGCTGAGAGATCAAAGCGCTTGTCTCTTCCAGTGCTGAATTTCTTATTTCTGGATTTTCTTGACTCTTTAAACGTCCGGCAGTAATGTCGTTTTCCCGTGTTTGAGGCTCAGCGTTATCAGAAATGACCTGACAACGGTCTCATGACGACAAATAGTCTCATTTCAGATTTCTTGTGACTTTTGTCCATGACCTTTGACATCATGTAAGTTTATAACTTCAAACCTGTGGAGGTTCATAGAACAGTCACTGATTCACCTGTCTATGTGTTCATCTTCAATGTAGGAATATCATTCCCTGCTCACTTTGATTCCACATCAGTGCAAAAGAGAATTGTGTTCTCCGTTGACCTACCTGGTTTATATGTACATGCGTAGATCACCAGATCTAAACAACATTGAACCTTTATGGGAAATTCTGGAACATAGAATGTGGTGTAGATTTCCACCACCCTCATCTCAATGAATTTGAGGCTTTCCTTCTTGAAGAATCGTCCAATATCACACCGGAAACAGTTAAAAACGTATATAACAGCATTCCAAGAAGGATTTAAGCTGTTCTGAAGGCAAAGGGCAGCCCAACATTAGTTAACAAATATTCATAGTTTTTGTCTACCCCTCTGTATGTATTGGAGTCACCCGGTCTGCAATGTATGAATATTATATTACATATATTCTCTCCTTTACCTCATGCATTGTTGCTCAGCCCCTGGCCATTGCAACTCAGAGGGCACATTAAGGTTAATCTTGGCCGTGCCAGGAGCACCAGTAAGATGAACAGATTAACCAACTTGTTTGAAGCCGTGGATGTGAGCCGTTATTAAGGGATTTTTCAATAACCGGACTAAAATCCCCTGCAGCGGCCTGATCCCTTCCTCAAGACTCTGAAGCATCAAGGCGATCTTCGTTATGGCCCGGTCAATAGGCCATCAAAGAGCGGCTTGTTGATTCGCTGTCAATGGGGGTGGGGGTGGGGGTGGGGGGTATCAACAGATCCTACTTATGAAAAGTGCTAACTCGACAAGGATGTGGCATGGCGGTCAAGGGTGTACGGTCTGGGGCCAAAAAATGCAGTTAAAGATGAGTAAAATGGGAAAAAAAGAAAGCACATTAGAGATTAATTTATCTCATTAATCATCAGAGAGAGGCCATATTGACAGCAGGGCCAAACGCGTGGTCATCTCTGAACCATACGATGTGTGTCAGGTTGCACAGAGCTAGGCTTAGCTGCGACAGCAGGGTCTTCATAAAGACAATGTGCCCAGAGGAAATGGAGCAGCTATCTAGGGGAGGTGGCAGGGCGAGCCTCTCTCTCTGCTGGGTGCGACAGCCTGCCACTTGTTAGACATATGTGTGGTAATATTGTGATCTTGATTATGTTGCCTTTTGGCGTGTTTATATTTTGGGCATTTAGCAGATGCTCTTATTCAGAGTGACTTACACAGTTTTACATTTTTTTACAGACAATACATTTATACAGCTGGATTTACTGAAGTAAATTCATGTTAAGGTTTAAGTACCTCACGCAACAACAGTGCTCTAACTGGGGATCAAATCTGCAACCTTTGCATTACAAGCCCAGTTCCCTAAGCATTATATTAAACTGCCACCCAGACACTGAGTCTTGTATTTCTTTGTATCTTATATTTTTGGTTGTGGTCAGTTGTTAATTTCAGGGGTTGACCTTGGGTGATGGAAGTTCAGTGCAGAATTTTCAATGTTTTATGTGTCAGTGCATCGTGTGTTTAGATGCACACTGCTGAAAAGAAGCTTTATAAGCATGTTCCTAATGTCAAGCAGAATAATGTTAAGCTTATATATTTTGTCAGCTCTTATGTTGCGAATTCTCCAGACAACCAGATTTCCTATGGATGGAAAAGAATGACTGATTGTTTGTGCTTAACCAGGTGAAACGCTTTCCTTTCCTGGGGAAAAACAAACAAAGGAATCTACAGTGTTTATCTTGGAATATACTGCAACTGCGAAATTACTGGTGAATGCAGAATCACAATGCCAAAGTTTTCCAATGCAGATTATTTTTCATTGTTGTAACAGCCACAAGCGGACTCAATTCAACGTTTCACCTGTGAATGACCTTGCAGCATTATTACAATACACAGGTAACCACCAAAATACAAGAAACACGAGTAAATTAAGGGTTCTGGCGGTTGTGTTGTGGTATGGGGTGCATTTTCCTGACCTGGCCCAACGCCATATTTATTTTTGACATTATCTCTGCGCTCATGGTTCTGCTTGGACCTGTAGATCGTCCAAGGAGGACGCACAGCAGAGATAACTGGAGACGTGAGTCAGTCGCCAAGCCTCATTTACTCATGTTAGAGTTGGGTGGTAAACCGCGTGTGAGATAGCTGGCTGGTGTTCCACAAGTGAAACCGATTACGGCCCTGATCCAGAGTTTCGTGATTAACGAGCTTGCCGATTTGTAATAAGGATCACCCATAATCATCAGCCTGTTGGCCTCCCGCTTAATCGTATCTAATGCAGCAGCGCTACTTTTGCACGCGCCCCGTCGAGTCCTTTTAGGAGGACAAAGAGACTGGGCGCGAGTTTAGAGAACAGAGATTGATTTTTTTAAGAGCTTAAAAATCTGTTGTTTTTATTATAATTAAAACGATTTAGTGTGAGGCCCGCGTAGGCAAAGGAAGCTTTCCCCTTCGGTGCAAGCAAGTGAAAAAATGAGTAATTAGCCGGCTATGGGGGTGATGATCTGCATTCTGTGGTTAATTATGTGAAAGGATAAAAACCGGTTCTTCGCGTAATTATATTAGCTAATTAAAAAGACGTTTTCAGCCTTCCGCTACCTGTGGCTGCCAGTTACCGCTGATGTGGAATCCCGCTGTGTTGTGGAAATCAATCCGTGGGCATGTATGGAGCAGGGAGCAGGCCACTTTTCTTTTTGTATCTCGGCAAATGGAGTGGTTTTTAATTACCTTTCGAAATTGCGCTCCATGTAATACTACAGTGAAATGTTGCCTATTGCATCCAATTTTGGTATAGTGAAGACTGTGACCGTATAATGAATGTATTCCTTCCGTCTGTGTATCCCCGTTCATTCCTTCTCAAAGCGCTTTACGATGCATGCGAGTCACCTCGACCGCCACCGATAGCCTATATGCTGTGGCACTCACCTGGGTGATACACGTCAGCCATTTTGTCACAGAACACTCGCCACACATCAGCTGAGGTGGAGAGTAAGTGTTTCATTAAGTCATTTAAACTGGGGTAATATTACATGGCCAGATTATTAAAGACAGAGTGGGTATTGGGCCATGGTGTCAGACTCCCACCTCCCCCCTCTGCCCTTTGCAGTAAGCGCCTCGGGACATTTAACGACCCCAGCAAGAAGTTGTGAAAACAATTCTGTTGATTCCAGCAACAGTAGCTACCCATTTCACACACAAAACCCGGGGTTGACACGGGATATTGAACACGGGTTCAACCCGCGTTTGACCCATTCAGACCACACTATGGACAGGGGTAAATATCGGGTCCTCGCCATTAACACAAGACCCCTGGTCGGCAAGTTTACTTCCGTATACGTCACTGCTGAACAGGGTTGTCGCGTATGAGTTATTAAAAGCAGACGTTTCAAAGTTCCACTTCTGTTCTTGTTAAGGTCGTGAACATTGGTGTACTGCTTCTTCAGAGACTTTGTTCATAACTTGCTTCTGAGAGCGACGGATGCCTCTTTCACAAAGTAACCGTGTAAAATGTAGCCTAGGCCTATATATTTCTCCACGTCACACAATACCTACATGCAATATACTAATCAATGTTTTTAGGTGTATTAAACATTTATTTTATTTATAGTTTATCATTTTTCCCGGTTGTTCTCCCAATTTGGTTGCCAATTAATACCCTCTATTTATATCAATTCACCCTCCACCACGAGTCCGCGGCCCGTCCTCCGGGAAACGAGCCAATCTTTCCGGGCTGGTACATCCGCATCCTCCGAGATGGAACCCGACCACGAACGCCCTTCCTGCTTCTCGACTTACTCGTGCCGGCTCACCCTTCCCCTCCCCCTGGGGCGGACACCCTAATGCCGCTCCGATCGGGGCTGACGACCAGAGCCGGTATTAAAACAGTTTTTATTAAAACGTACAAAAAGTACAGGCTGCGCCACGCCAAAACGCCCGTTTTGAGTTTTGGTGTGCTGACAATTTATGTTTTCATATGAAATGAAATAAAATACACGGTCATATTGGACATGACTAAATACAAAATAGCCTAGTCTAAGGATTGAAAAAGACCAAAGTTGCCAGTTTTACATACAGATTACTAAAGTTACAATGAGTTTTACATTTATTTCCCACTGACTTTCAGCAATATGAATCGTAAAAAGGTAGCAAAAAACAAAATTTCCCTCGTAGTCCTGAGAAATTCACCCAAACATTGGTAGGCCTATACTCTAAAAGACAAACTTGTTCATTTGAAAATCAGTATTTACATTGACACAAGTAGCCTATTATAGCCTATTTTCACATTTTTGCCGTTGCCTACTCGCAATTCAAGAATCATCAAGATAAAACAGCTAATAGTAGGCTACTTAGAAAGCTTGCTACTTCTCACCTAAACGTCCTTGTTTTAGTTTCACACAGAAAAACGATGTTTGGTCATTGATTAACAGCTGTCATAACAAATATGGCAAGTAGGCTACGTTAACTCGTAGACAGTAACCATGTGGTGTCATTGCATTACGTATGCTGTCTGTGCCTGTCATTTGTCTTTTTATCTCTTCTTCCCCTCGAATGGACAGAAGCGCTCTCACTTCAAAATCTTGCCAATTGTCCATTGTTTTGACCGGTTTCGCCTCATAAACTTGCTTGCTGCTTGAAAAAAGTAGGTTTGTTTACCAAGAACATGCCGACTGTACGTTTTTTCTTGGGGGTTACACTTTAAGCAAAATAAAACGCGTCTCGACGTGACAGGCAAAGGTATGAAAGATAAACGTCGATGCTGTCACTGCAGGAGGAGGGAAGGGGTAAAGCGCATTGAATTCCCGCCATGTAAACACGGCACCAAAGCATCAGCGCTTCCCTTTTGGAGACGTCCCCCTTAGCGCCAGTGAGTGTGGTGTCCACTGTACAAGCGAAAGTGCTGAGTCAACTCGGTGCGACACGCTGACCGCTGCGGCAAGCCACGGTTGAGCTCGGAGCCCGGAGGCGTCTTCATTCGCTCACCCCATCAATCTCCCCGAGACGCACAACTTGGCTTTCCCTTAAACCCCATGACTTTGATGGACTGCACTGGCCAGGTGGCCCAGTGGCAGAGAAGTCGACGCGCCAATCAGCCATCAGCAGTCCGTGCTAAGCTTTCGAGGCACATCCCTGCAGCGAGAGCTTCGCCATTTACCTTTCATGTCCATGCCAAGACTCATTAGTGACAAATCAATGTTGCACCTTCTTACATTGAACTGGATTATTAATCATATTTTTCTAATAATAATGTTTCTAATAGTATTTTGTGATGTGGGAGAACGCGTTTTAAATTAGCTTAGAGTGTATCCATCATGAAACATTTTATTCAAGAAATGAATTGTCCACTCAAATTGTAATATGTCATTTTGTTTTTAATATCACGGGGAGCCATTTATTTTTTAAAGAAAGGTTGCTTTTGTGAAGGTTATTTTCAGTTTTCAGAATGAGATTTGAATTCATGATGAACAAACCATTGTAATTGAATGCTGGTTATGTAATCTTCAAATAAATGATATCCAAGTGTTATTGTGGTAATATATTGCTGAGCTTCTATGTCATTCATAACACAAGATTTAACCTAAAAATCCATCATAACCATGGCATCTACTACAATAATCATATCAAATTCATAACTAATTCATATAACTCTGATAATGCCCAAAGGTAGTGTTTGCCATGATCAATATAGTTTAAGTAAATAATCAGTTTGTTGTAAAAAATTGAAAATAATAATAATGATACAGTAGTTCCCTGTTACTGGCTAATCAGAACTGATCAGAGGTCCCTGCAGTGGAGAAACAGCAGCTACAAGGTCATGTGTTATGGTGGTGGGTTGTAGTATTATATTGTGTTATAGGAGGTTGGGCTATGTGGGAACGGCGTGCACTTGTTTGTTTCATGTCTGTTATTTTACCTTAACGAATGGCATGTCCTTTTGCAAAGAAAAGATGTGAAGTTAAACCATTACACAGAAATATGCCTCCTCAGCATCTCGTCTAAGCTGAAAAGACCCTGTAGAGTACCAGGCAGGCCATCTTGGCTGCGGTTGGTGCTCTGTAGTTGGTGTGTTTTTAATGAGGAAGGCTGAGCCCCTCTAATCCTCTTCACGTGTAAAACCAGAGCCTCACCCCAGCCCCATGCTGCCATCTTTCAAATCACATGACCCAGACCTGCCTTTCTCTCCTCTCCCTCTCTCTCAATCCCCCCTCTCTCCTCCCTCTAAATCCTCCCTCTCCTCTCTTTCTCTCCTCTCCCTCTCTCAATCCCCCCTCTCTCCTCGCTTTCTGTCTCCTCTCTCTTTCTCTCAATCCCCCTCTCTCTCTCCCCTCTTTCTCTAAATCCCTCATCTCTCAATCCACCCTCTCTCTCTTCTCTCTCATCCTTCTCCCTCCCTCCCTCCCTCTCTCTCAATCTGCCCTCTCCCTCTTCTCTCTCGCCTTTCTCCCTCCCTCTCTCTCAATCTGCCCTCTCCCTCTTCTCTCTCGCCTTTCTCCCTCCCTCTCTCTCAATCTGCCCTCTGCCTCTTCTCTCTTGCCTTTCTCCCTCATTCTCTCTCAATCCCCCTCTCTCTCTCTTTCTCTGTCCCTCGCAATCCCCCCCTCCCTCCCCCTCTCTCTCCCCTATTTCTTCCTCCCTCGCTCTCTCCCATCTTCCAGTGAAGGAGAAGAAATGGATCGAGCTGGGTGTCCCAGAACAGAGGGCCTACGTGATGAGGCTGCTGGACACGCTGGAGGTCACCAACCGGGAGAAGAGGCTGAAGGTGGCCCGCGCCGTGCTGTACCTGGCTCAAGGTAGCTAACGAGTGTGTGCTGTGGAGCTCTGGCCGTGAGCCGTCTCCCTGCAGCCGCAGCACTGCCCAGCATGTTAGGACCTCTGAGGCAGGGGTCTCAAACTCCAGTCCCAGAGGGCCGGATCCGTTTCTGGATTTCATGCCAGCTTCTGCTCTTAATTATACATTGTACATTTGTCGATAAGCTCATGAATGACAGCTACAGCGGTTTTTCTATCCCAATATGAAACATTTTACTGCATCTAATTTCCAAGCTAACCGATGCTGGTGCATACTAATCAGCTAATTGAACCAGGGCAATAAGTGGAAACAGTTGGCATGAAATCCAGAAACGAATACAACTGTGTCACTAAGGAGCTTCCTGTTGGGTGTGGCGTTGGCGAATAGAAAGGCCCGTTTTTGGTTCCCCAGGGGTGTTCGACGAGTGCGACACAGAGGTGGACGTGCTCCACTGGTCCCGGCACAACGTCTTCCTCCTGTACGACATGGGCACCTTCACCGCCCTGCTGGAGCTGCTCAGCATGGAGATCGAGTGAGTGCCCAGAAAAACACACGCCGTCATCACAGAGACCCGCCTTACCGACGGCCCTCAAGGTCGTATCTGTGTCCGCCCCCCCCCCCTCCCCCTGCCGAGTTCCCCGAGCCTCCGCTCCCGATTTTCATAGCAGCCATCGAACTCAGGTTTACAGTTACAGCTACAGTTGTAGGGCTGTGTTTATCTATTTTATTTAAGCTCCCTCCGTTGTTTTTATTTATTTATTTATTTATTATTATTTTTTTAAAATATTGATTAGTACCCAGGGCATTGTTTCAAGTGTTCGTACACTTAATATCCCGTGTCATTCACTTGCAGTGGCTGTCTGATCAGCTTTGCACTAAATATCTACTGTGTAGTGTTACTGTCTGCTCTGCTCTGGGGCTTGTAGTGTAATAGTGTCACCGTCTTCATTGAAATGCAGGGAAAAACAGCACAGAAACACAGTGGAGTATTAGTTAACCCCTGTATTGGTGACCGGAAAACAAACTAATTCTGTTATTTTTTCACATCTCTACCTGTCGTCCCTCTGCCGAGAGTTAGCCGTCTCCCAGTGGCAAATCCGCCATTACCATAAACCCGTAGGCTTGTTAATTCGCCCTTACTTCCTGCAGGGAATTTGTGTCTAAAAGATTGAAAAAAAGGATTGGGTGTTTAAGGAGAAATGTCCAGGCCTATGCAGGGAAGGGTGAAGGGAAGGTGCTGCTCTTTCTGGTGATGTATGCTTTATTCCAGCCCCCCCCACCCCCGCTCAATTGCGGCTGAGCCCGTGGTGGAGCTGGGAATGTGAGCACCTGTTTGTGAGGGCAAGAGTGGACTTCACCCCAGGAAAAACTCACACAACATGAGGCAGCGCTATTTATAGCCCCCGCCCCCCCCTCTGAAGGGGGCGCTGGAAAGGGTTACATCACAGCTCGCTTTAGAGGCTGGCCTCATGGCGAACATTCCAGAGAGTTTAACGAGGTGAGCTTCGCCGCGGCTAATTCCCGCCAAGAAGCAGAGCGGAGTGGCACCCTACTGGCCTGGCTCTGCTTCGAGAGGGGCCAGACCTCCCGATAGCCCTGACGGCGGACGTGTGCGATGTTCAGGGGGTTGAAATACCCAGTGCCACCTGTTGCCCCCACCCCCCCCACCCCCTTCCCTTCCGCCCTCTTTCCCCCTGGGCCACATCCTCTCGATCTGGGCTGAGGAGGCGCAGCGGAGGAATCTTCCCTCACTTCAGACGGTCCCAGGGTGTAGCGGGCCTTGTTGACCCCCATCCCCTCCTCCATTACGGCTCTCAAAAGACGCGGGCCTACAATCGTACACCCTTAACCTCTCTTTGGTTTACCACACTGTCACGCTGCCATTTCACCCTCCTCTGTCACACCACTGGCCACTTCTCATCCTGAGAGGCTTTGCATTAAAAAAGGCTGCCGCTGTTTTTAAGGGTGAAAATAAAAAATTATGGTACTCTTGAGGTTTTGGGGATTTTTAAAAAACTGATCTGCTGTGTCCTTGCAGTAATAACCAGGCCTGCAGCAGCGCGGTGAGGAAACCTGCCATCTCTCTGGCCGACAGCACGGAACTCAGGTGAGGAGACACCGCAACCGCTGTTAAACCAGCTTGGCGGGTGTGGGAGGGATAGCAACTGCGCCATTCCGACTGCCAAATTTGCATGTTGGGAGCTGTAGTTTGACAGGGGAAACCACGTAATATTTATTATTTTTTTGCTGGGGTGGAAAATGTTTAGCGGTCAACCAAATACTTTATAATATATTTTTTATATATATATTTTTTTTTTTCACACCTCGTTTTGCACATAAGTAGTACAACAGAAGGCAGTAAGTAGGAATCCTAACGCCAAAATGTGAGAAGAGTTATCCCCATGGACCAGGCCAGCTTCCTCTCCCTGCATCTTGAAACTCCCAGCACATTTCTGGGAGGGGGGGGGCTCCTCTCCCACATCTCACGCTGCTCACGTGAAGTGAAGGCTTTTCCGAATTTTTTTTTTTTTTTAATCACAAAATGGTATTATCCTAAATAACTTCCAGTGGGGAGGGATTCATCAACTCCACATCTCATGGTGTTGGATCATTGGAGCGCATGACTGATCATAGAGACCCCATAGAGACTTGATCACCAGTGTTCGCACAGAACACTGTAGCCACAGCCTTGGCGCCCACGCTCTCTTATTGCCTGCATCTCAGTATCACAGAGTCTTTCTTTTTCTTTTCTTTTAGATTTTTCCCTTTTTTCTCCAATTTTGTAGTCAATTATACCCTCTTTTCATGTCAACTATTCCCCCCCCTTGTATTGTGAGCTCGCTGCCATAGTCCTTGGTAACCTAAACTTTCTACCCTTTACCTTTGTACCATTTCAGGTTATTCACTGGACTTGAACTGCTTAAATTTCAGTAAAAACTGGAAAATGGGGGTGTTTTAAAACATTTGACCGGTAGTGTATATGCAGCAATCTCATATCGGTGTCCCTCCCCGCTCCCTGGGGCGGATAGCCAATTGCCGCCCCTAGTGGCACTCCCGGCCAGAGCCGAGCTGGCACGGCCAGTGGAATCGTACCCCAGTCGCAGTGGGCAGCATGCGTCCCAGCTCTTACCGCTACGCCCGGGAGGCCCGCAGCTGAGTCTTCTAATGAACACTGCACCTGCTGCAGCGATCACCTGCGCTCCGACTCCTTCTCCAAATCTCACGCCGTTCACGCACTCGCAGTCTCAAGTGAAGTCGAGGCTTTTCCGAGCAGATAAACGCTGGCCTACCCAAGTAAACACTTGCCAAAAAATAGACAAATAAATAATCTGCCATTAATTACCGCGTGCAAATGGAAGATTGCACGCGAATGGTGATTTTCCGTGTGAGCGACGCCGCTAATGCAGGCCGTTGTCAGTCGCCGTTGCTAATTGCGCACGGACGATGGCGAGTCGTGAGGTCACAGGCTGGCGGCGGGAAGAGGGCCATTAGGACCTCGGTCTTATCTGTTATTGTGTCGCGGTTCTGCAGGGTCCTTCTCAGCGTCATGTACCTGATGGTGGAGACCATCCGGGTGGAGACGGAGGATGAGCGGCCGGAGTGGAGGAGCACCAGGGAGACGTTCAAGGCGGAGCTGGGTGAGAGGGGTGCAGTGGTAATATAATAATATACGCCATTTAGCAGACGCTTTTATCCAAAGCGACTTACAGTAGTGAATGCATACATTTTCAGTATATGTGGCCCCAGTGGGGATTGAACCCACAACCTAAGCGTTGCCAACGCTGTGCTCTACAAACTGAGCCACAGAGAACCAGTGGTGCAGGGAGGGGCGCTTATATAAAGTACTGCACTATCGAAGACCCGCCTGTAGCCTGAAACTCATTTTCCGACTCTAACAACATCTCCGGTGAATATGACAGTGGCAAGAGGGGTGTAGGGAATATGATGAGGCATGGAACCTACAAAAAAAAGCAAATGCAAGTCCAAATGAATAGCGAGGGACCATGTGTCTTATGGCTGTCGTATTTAATTTAGCTGAAAGGAGCTTCAGGGAGGCCGTGCAGAAGTTCTGTGATCGTCAGTTCTTACGTAAATGTGTGGCGTTCTGCAGTAAGCCTGCCCACAGGGAGCGGGAGAGTGGGTGAAGCTTCAGGAACTGAACACCCAAAATGTGCGAATGACTGACTGAACCTCCAAAATGTGCAAACAACATCTGACTGAACCCCAAATTGTGCAAACCTCTGACTGTACCCAAAGATGTGCAAACAACGACTGACTGAACCTCCAAAATGTATGAACAGTGACTGACACAAACCCCCAAAACATCTTAAAAAAACGGCCGACTGAGCCCCCAAAATGTACTAACCACAAATGACAGAACCCCCAAAAGTGCAAACAGCGATCGACTTTCACTCTGAAAGTGTGACTGACTGACTGGACTGATCCAGTCATCAGGTTAGACCTTCTGTGGGACGCTGGGTTTGAGGACTGTGGTTGAAAAGCCTCGTGGGTGTAACCCACAATTAACGGCCTGTCCTAACCCTCCCGGCAGGGTCCCCTCTGTACAACGGAGAGCCCTTCGCCCTGATGCTCTTCACCATGGTGAACAAGTTCTGCAGCATGAATGCGCCTCACTTCCCCATGAAGAAGGTGCTGCTGCTGCTGTGGAAGACCACCCTGGTGGGGCTCGCGGCCGGCCTGGTCACTCTGCGCTCTGTCCTGTGACGTGTGTGTGTGTGTGTGTGTGTGAGAGGTGTGTGTGTGTGAGAGAGAGAGTGAGTGTGTGTGTGTGTGTGTGTGTGTGTGTGTGTGTGTGTGTGTGTGTGTGTGTGTGTGTGTGTGTGTGTGTGTGTGTGTGTGTGTGTGTGTGAGAGAGAGAGAGTGTTTGTGTGTGTGTGTGTGTGTGTGTGCGTGCGTGTGTGTGTGTCTGTGCGTGGTTGTGTGTGGGTGCGTGTGTGCATTGTATGTGTCTGTGTGTATGCATGTGTGTGTATATGTGTGTGTGTGTGTACATGCGTGTGTATTTATAATCGTGTATGTGTGTATGTGCGTGTGTGTGTGTGTGTGTGTATGTACAATTGTGTGTTTGTGTGTGTGTGTGCATGCGTGCGTGTGTGCGTATATATAATTGTGTGTGTGTGTGCGTGCGTGCGTGCATGTGTATTTTTACAGTTCACATTGGGGGGTTTCGAGGACCTGCAGGAGATGAATGTTCGCGGGCGTGAGCGTCTCAGCCTGCCCCCCCTCCCGGAGGACAGCATTAAGGTGGTGCGCAGCATGAGGGCAGCCTCGCCCCCCGCCTCCGCCATGGAGCTCATCGAGCAGCAGCAGCAGCAGAAGAGGGGACGCCGCAGCCGCAGGGTACCGCCCCCCCACATCCCAGAGCCCCCACACACACTGCCCCCACACCTCTTAGAGCAGGGGAGTCAGGGGTGGGGGGCAGCAGAGTCTGCAGGTTTTTGTGCTTTACCTTCCAATCAGTTTAAACATTTTAAGCGCTGAAACACAGTGACGCTGTGGCCCTCCAGGGCTCGAGTTTGATATCCCTGCTCTTAGAGACTGATACTCCAGACATAGTGACATACACACACACACACAAAACAGGGCCATGCTCCTCTGCCTGTCGAGAGAGGCCGTCGATTGACCCAGGGCCAGTCTGTAGAATACCCCAGCCACACTAGGCCCCTCCTTCCTGTCTGCGCTCCACTCACTCTCTACAGTCTATGACAGGGGCAGGGAACCCTCGTCCTGGAGTGCCAGAGATGTTTCCGTTTTTCTCTCCATCCAAACCCGCAACTACATAATTGTATTAATTATTAGGCTTAATGAACGCATGTGACCATTAGCTGGAGGCGTTTCAGTATTCAGACTCGATTCAATATTCAGGCTCAGACTCTTAACAGTCGATCGAAATGTACAATCGAGCTCGGATGGAACGAAACCCAGAAACCTCTCTGGCACTCCAGAACTAGCGTTGCCTACCCCTACCCCTGGCCCAGGGCTTTATCTGCACATTGTTCTTCTTCGCTGGTGTCTTCATGCCCCATCCCCCCAACCCCTCTCCCTTGTATTCCTACAGACGGCCTATGTTGATAGCTTGGAAGGAGACAGCCCCTTTCCCAGGAAGCAGGTCGTTACCCACAATCCTTTTGCCTTTTCTCTTTGTCTTGAGCTGGCCTTGCACCCCTCCCCTCCTCCCCACCCCACCCCACCCCCCCAACCACAACCCCAGTCCCCCAACGGCGTTCTGTCCAGTCCGGTGGGGGGGACTGCTGGCAGAGAGGGCTGGCTGATTGTGTCATGTGGGCTGCTTTTCTCCAGCTGGATCGAGCATTTCAGCCTTCACACCGTAGCTTTTCCATGTCCTTCAGGTCTGGCAGGAGAGCTGCATTGGCCACCTGCTTCCACTAGTAGAATGGCTGTTCCATGGATACAGAGCCACGTGTCGTCACTGCTCCCTTTATTTTATGTAATTTTTTTTCCCATTTATTTTTATTTTTATTTTTTATTTTTTCACTCTCCAAACCACACCATGGTATATAATGCTGAATTAACCCCTCCCATGCCTGATGCCTGCATTACTGTTTGAGTCACCCCCATATTTTTTATTTCATTTTCTCCTGCTGATGATTTCCACCGGAATCCGAATATTGGTTTGATTTAGCTGACTTGCGACTGGAATGCATAACCTTTTAAGGAGTGTGTCTCGTGCGTGTAACTTGGTATTCTATTGGCCCAAATTGCCTTGAGGATTCTTTTGGTTTTCTGCTTCCTCTTATATTGGAGTCTGAAATCTTATGGTAAGTCAGATGAAAAAAATAAAAAAATAAACTGTAACTGTAATTGAAAGCTCTTGTGTTTGTGAAAGGAGCAATGTCTAACCTCCCCAGGTCTTTGAATGCTGATTGGTCAGTGATCTGTGATGAGAGCAAACGGGGTAGGAGGAGGACACAAGGAAGGGAGGGGCTTCAGCTCAGAATGTTTTTTTACAGCGTTTTCTACAGATTTCTTTCAGCGGCTAAAGGACTTGGCATCGGCTGCTCTTCATCACCTCCCTCACAGGAGCACAACTTTCAGTTTTTCAGGACTGCTGCTCCACATTTTCGGAACTCAATTCCACAGCCTCCTAGAACAGCAAATCTCACCTTTGTTTTAACACCTTTTCCAAGATGGCTCTGTACGACCCGAGCTTTCCACAAATGATTACCCCGCATCCGAAGTTGCTTCACAGCTTCGTGCTCCCTGTTGTTGTTCAGTGTTTCGTATTTTACTGCCCATTACTGTGTTTATAGTTTCTACTTTATTACATACCTTGCCTTGTTCTGTTTGATTTGTTGTTGCTCTTGTGTGAAGGGCCATAGGTTTGAGAAAAGTGTCATGCGAGTAAAATGACTATTGTGCGTCTCTTGTGGCACCTCCAGCTAAGCCATTAAGCGTTGGTGCAGTGATGCGTCCCATAGCCTAGTATCTAGACCTGATTGGCTGACAGCCCCTCGGGGTGGTGAACGATTGGCCACAGAGGGCCATGCACAATGAGGAAATGCAGGCGGTGCAGTCCTCCCGTTGTGCAGCCATTTTGGAGTGGGCACTCTCTCCCAAGAGGATGTCGCAGCGATTGGATGGGCCCACAAATATGACTGGGCGTAAAAAAATATAATTTAAAAAATAAGTGGATAAATTTGGTTGAAATTATTATTATTATTATTATTGAGGAGGGACAACTGATCAATACACCATGGACAGCCTGTCAATCTTCAAGCCATGAACATTTCTCAAACACTTTGTTTGCCTTGTAAAAAGCCATTAATTATTTAAGAAAGGGAGCATGGAGAAGATTCCCCCCAACCCCCCACCCCGAGTCTTGATTAACTGGCACACACAGGCACAGGCAGCCTGTGAAAGGGACGCATGCTTGACGCGGAGCTGGCGTTTCAGCGTCTGACGTCGCCTTCGCCCGTTCCCTGTCTTCCAGCCACTGGTGAAGCAGGACAGCTTGGACACCTACAACGAACGAGACCCCTTCAAGAACGATGACGCGAGAGACGAGGAGGAGGACAGCGACGATGCAGACAGCGGGATCGAGGGCGAGGTGGATCCGCTGGACAGAGACGTGATCATTCAGCCCCCGCCCCCTCTGCCCCCGCTGCGCCCCGCCACCGAGAGGCTGTCCTTCCCCAAGGGCCTGCCCTGGGCCCCCAAAGTCAGGTAGGTTCCCCTGGGCCCCACTACGTCCCATAGAGCAGCCAGTATCACAGGAGAACTGTGTAGATGAGACTCATTGACTGCCAGGGTTCTTGAAAGATCAGGACTTAATTTACTGCGAGTTTAATAGAGACTGTGACCAAGGACAGGGGTGGGCAAGGAGGGCCATACCTGTTTCTGGATTTCATGCCGACTTCTGCTCTTAATTATAATTAGCCCAGCTATTTTCGTGATGTCACATTTGAGCTCATTCTATTGATAAGAAATTGTTCTTGTGTCCCAATATGAAACGTTTTACTGTGGTCTATCTGTGAGTGAACCAGCATTGGTCTTTACAGCTAAGCGACAAATTGAGCTAGGGTAATCAGTGATGAAAGAGTTCCGCGGATACACGGATTTCCGCTTTTCCCGGATCAGAAAGCATCAACCACAAGATTCGTGTAGATCTGTTGTCAGTCGGCACACTTAATGATAGACTAATCAAGTTGACAGCAGTACAAGTCAGTCACTGTCACTGTAAATCATGGGCATGCTAGCTAGCTAAAGCCTCTAGAAACGGTGAAATTACCACGAAGGAAGAATGGCAAAAGTGATTGAGAAAAACAAAAGTTTGAGGTTAAAAGAAATTGAAAGCGGAGTAAAAAACGAATTCTGTTGGGACTGGCTGGACAAAAAACTCTGTTTCAGTCAATGGGAACACCACCAAAATGACAGTGGGTGAATGTTGTAAAAAAGTTGATATTCCTGGCAAAATACTCTGCACGTATTGTTCAGATATTGTCAGTTGTGGCTCCAGATGATTTAAGGCTTTGGAAGATCACATCCGTAGCAAAAAACACAATGACAAAATTCAAATTTCCCATACGAATTAAACTTTGTCCACGACTTTTTCACCGGTCACTGATGCTAATGTTACACTATCTAACATTAGCTCAGCACGCTAATGGAGGTAGGATAACAAATAGAATAAAGAATTGAAGGCTTGTGGTTACCCAGTTATAGCCACGATTAATATTTAGCCTTTGTCAAACTCACTTAAACAATACACGATTCAATTTTGTTGATAACATTTTAGCTGGCTAGCACTAGTACTAGCAGTTAGTCATCATGAAACATTATATCTTGCGCCTATCTCACTAGCTATCATTGGGTCCGTTCCAAAACCCGACCGGCACAATGCCGGTTTGGGCCGTTTGGGCCGTTTGGGTGTGGTGTCCACTCCATTTAAATCCGGCACACAAAACGGCTTGTGCCAACCTGAGCATACGGTTTGTGCACCAAGTAAACAAAGTACCACGTGTAGCCTACCAACAGCATGGTAAACAATAGACTGCTAAACACATATTTCATATGGCTTGGCTTGGCTAAATCCAAATAGTAAAGGTATTATGATGTCTTTGCCAACACTTGCAAGTTGTCCAAAGATTAATTTCAAGTTTGGCTCGAATGATGGTTGCATAGAGACAAACACAGTGATTTAACATGTTTATTATGTTGTCCTACCTTAATTTGCATTTTTCAGTGGCGGGCCGTGCATTTCACACCTAGGCCTTCAGTAGTGCTCCGTCTGAATCAATCCACCCCTCAATAACTATTTTATGGCTATAAAAGCCATCTTATTGTTATGTTTTAAGTGTCTGTTCGGTTTGTTTTTGCACTTTGTTTATTTATTTTTCTTCAGTCATGTTTCATTCTCATTCTGTCATGCACTTCGGGAAATTCTATGTTTCGGTTTTTCCGTCTTCGTTTCTAATCTCGTTTTACTTCCTTCTTACTTTCTAATTACACTTTGTATATATTAGTTAGATGTATATAGTACTAACCAACTAATCTACTAACATTAGGGATTTAGATTAAGTTACTAACACTACTAATCACTAATTATCTCACGCTTCTAACTATCGCTGTCATTCTCTCTCATCTCTATCGCCGTCATTCTCTCTCATGAAACATGACTGAAGAAAGATAAATAAACAAAGTGCAAAAACAAACCGAACAGACACCCGTTGCCGTTGCATCGCAGATAGATAACTCGTGTATCCAGAATAAATGCCTTTACTGAAGAAACAAACCCGGGGTGCTACAGCTGCGACACACATAAAAAAGCATCAATAATAATAACCTCATAAAATTGCAATATTATTTAGGAAAATAGCAACATTTTACTCACCAAAACTCCTTATTATTTGTACACAAAATCCATCCTCCTTTCTTTCCTCAAAAAGAGTTAAATTACTCTGTCGTACAGATTATCCGTGTGTTTCAGTTCCATCAAGAAGTCCTTTTCTATCGCCATCGAAGCTAATGCTGAAAGTTGAGCCTGCCCTGTCGTATTTCTGGCATAAGTTTTAATTCGCTTTAGGGCTGAAAATGTCCGCTCAAATGTCTGAATCACAGACTGATGTTAATTATATTTTGTCCATGAATACTTATTAAATAATTCCAAATGGTCTGTTCGCTTCCTTTCATAGCTGTTCCCCTGGTTGCGCTGCATCCAGACGTGTATTTTCATATTAAAGCATTTAACCAATCACATTACATCATAGTCAGACACTCTCTGACTATCCAATCAAAAAGGGTGTGAATACGCTGACGTTACCTAGGCCTTCTAAAAGGCCTTCGTGTCCCCAACTCAAAATCTGATTGGTTGAAGCAACAGTTTGATCAACACTTATTTTATGCTACAGGGCCTGCAGAACTGATTGTGAAGGCCTCCGGGCAGATTTATTTGACCCTGGCAACAAATGATGGCTGAAATGTGATTGGTTAAATGCTTTAATATGAAAATACACGTCTGGATGCAGCGCAACCAGGGGAACAGCTATGAAAGGAAGCGAACAGACCATTTGGAATTATTTAATAAGTATTCATGGACAAAATATAATTAACATCAGTCTGTGATTCAGATATTTTTTAGGCCAGCAGAGAAGGCCTTGCAGGCCCTGACGGCCCACCACTGGCATTTTTCTAGTATAACTTAGTAACCTTAAGCCACACTACCTGCCACTGTTTCACTATCAGATAGATTCAGTGTCATACTTCCCGCCGGCACTCCATTTAAGTGATTTTCCCCGCCCTCGCCGCTACGCAACATGGGGCATGCCAGCATAATTAAATAAGCAGTGTAATGGCACATAAAATAGGCCTATTTATTAAAGTAAGCTCAATTAATAAAGTAAGACTTACTAAAATAAATAAAGGAAGACTATATTTTGATAAAACCTCATTTTTATACTTCCTGGGCCTGTGTCTTGGATTTATTAATTAATTTATAAATTTTCATCTGTAAAACCCCACTGTAAACATAGCCAACACGTCATTAAACATTTCAGCTTTTTTTCAGCCTGACTACTGTCATCACTGGGTAATTGGTGGAAACAAAAACCTGCACACACACCAGCCTTCCACAACATGGGTTGAATATAAATACAGTATGTTCATGTTAACTCGGGCCAGGGTCGTCACATTAAATTCAGTGTGTATGCACGTCAAACATTTAAATGGGCATAGGTTCTGTTCATCAATAAGAACGGGAGAAAACGCTGTAAAGAAAAGGGCCGTAATCGTGAGCTGTGTCTGTTCAAGCAGCAGCGAAAAGTCTCAACAGGGAAGTGCGAAGAGCTCAAAGGTGTTATAAAGGTGAGGAAAACGCTGCCGGAATGAGTGCTGGGTAAGTCCAAGTGACGATGCCAGCTGCAGTGTGTAGCGTTCGTTTAACGGTCTGATTATGCTCCGTTACATGAGGTGTGGGTCGCAGCCAAAAAAAGACCAAAACACAAAAAAAGAAAGGGAATTGGCTGTTTCATTCTTACGCCCTTGCAAATACTGGATAGCTGTCATGTCAATTCCGTTCAGTAGTGGGGGGGTGGATTCATCCTTTGAGCTCCTGGCTCTAAACCTGAGGGTCATTGATTTGTGTCTCATCCAGGGCATTTCAGTTGCTTTGAGTGACATGTTTTACCTCCAATGTTGTGGTAAACCTCCAGTTGTACTCATGTTTGTTTATGAGTATTAATGCTCTCTCATGCTTAGTTTACCATCTCCATTCCCTGTCATCTCTGTTACCTCTCCAGGAGTAGAGATTAGGGAATTCATTTCAGGGGGTGGTGTGGGTTTGAGAAAATATGAACAAATTGTTGGCCGAAGGGGTGTGTGCACCAACTAATTGTTGACCAAAGGGAGGTTGCGGAACTGTCTGAAATGTCATAAAAAATGTTTTGGGGAGTTAAGAGCAGTAACAGTGTTTAAGCCTGAAATCCTCCCACTGGCTGTGTTAGTGCTCTCCAGCACATCCGTGTCCTATTCTTTGACATGCTAGAAGGTTTGCCCCCTAAATGAAGCCGCACAAAGCCATCTGGATGTTCCCTCCATAGCTGCTTATTGTGCGCATGTCTGTCTCAGAGAACGCTCACAGTAACAATGGCTACTATAAGGCAGAGTGTGCCCCGCCCCTCTCAGCCCAGCCCAGCCTCACCCCTCCTAGCCCCTGCCCAGCCACGCTTAGCCCAGCCCTACCCCTCCCAGCCTATCCCTGCCCTGCCCCACCCAGCCCCGCCCCTCCCAGCCTATCCCTGTCCAGCCATGCCCAACCCAGCCTCACCCCTCCCAGCCTAGCCCTGCCCTATCCAGCCTGTGGTTCTGTAGGTAGAGCGTGGCGCTTAGGTTGTGGGTTCAATTCCCATTGCGACCACATATACTGAACGATGTATGCATTCACTGCTGTAAGTTGCTTAGGATAAAAGTGTCTGCTAAATGGCATATGTTAAAATAAGTCTCCTGGATCCTTTTGAGTTTTTTCCCCTTCACACACATGTCCACTGTTTTCGGCCGGGAGGAAGTGCCCTATCCTCCTTGTGTCAGCAGCACCTGCCAGATGAATAATGCATACTCCGGCAGACAGGAAGAGTGCAGCGCGGGTAGATGAAAGCTGTAGGCAGATTATCCTCTCTCTCCTCATTATCTTTAAACGTGTGCATTATTTACCAGACGGTGGGTTGTTTTACACTTGAACTGGAGTGTGTGAGTGTGTGAGTGTGTGCGCGTGTTTGAGTGAGTGTGAGCTGTGAGCGTGCGAAGGCTAAATCCCCAAACCAATTGTACGCAGAATGCATAATCGTACGCCAGATGAGGCTCTAAGCTTGCAGCAGCAATCCGACTTTATTTATTTTCAAAAAGCAGAGAGATTGCTGGGTGCATTTTCCACAAAACTCAGTTAGATTTTCCCTGATACAGTTATCAGCCAGTAGCAGATAACGATGCGAGATCTTTATCTGCACACTCACCGTGAGCAGCCGCCGCCCAGCTCTAACGCGCTCTGTTTTTACACAGGGAGAAAGACATCGAGCACTTCCTGGAAACCAGCAGAAACAAGTTCATCGGCTTCACCCTGGGAAAGTGAGTGCTAACTCTACCTTCAGTGACCACAGGCCACTAACAATGCAACCGATCTGCACACGACGCATTGCATGCAGAATTGGTCAGCGAGGAAGACTGTGACGGTAATGACGAAAAGCGGGGGGGGCATTTTAGCAGCCTGATGCATCCAATCAGGTTGAAGAATTTTTCTGGGATGGTCATTTGTAACGGATAAGGCGCAAACTGACCCTGGCACAAACTTTGACATAGCAGTGTTCAGAAGCACGAGTGAATGTCCGGTAGAGAGGAAGGTGCTGTCACCCGCCCTAGAGCCTGAATACGGTTGGTTCCCTTGGCCGAGGACCATGCTCTTTGACTTGGCATGGTAACCCGTCTCTTTCTGAGCCATGTGGACAGCAAGAGCAAGCAGCGTTTGTGTCCAAACCCCACAGCAGGTGTACCTCCTGCCCCCTATTGTATTAATAACGGAGCCAAATAAACACACCCCTATATTCCAGTGGCCAAACACTTTGTCTGTGTGAGCGGTAGTGCAGTGGATGTGCAGGGGTCTGGATTAATACTAATGACTAATTACTTAGGGTAATTACTCCTACGGCTGCCAGAAGACTACTACTACTACTCCGCAGACAGAGTGTGCGTGTGTGCGTGCGTGCGTCTGTGTCTGTGTGCATGTCCACGTGTGTCTGTGTGCGTGTCCATGTGTGTGTGCCAATGAATGCCCTCTCTCTGCTACTGGCTCTGTCAGGCTCTATTGAAAAGCCATTACTCCACTCCTGGCACCCGATTTGGCACAGCAAACACCCTGTATCACGTCCCCTTAAAATACCTAACTGACAGAAGCAGCAGACCGGCAGTTAATGGGGGATCAGGGTTGTTTTCCAGACAGGGATCAAGAGAGTCAGTTGTACTGAATGGGGCATGCCAATAGACTCCTGAAATAATCTTTATAGCCAGCAGCATGGTGTACTGTGGCAGCTGCTACTCTGTACGACATGATGTCCTCCTTATGGCTTGGGGCTTGTTTATCCCCGGCAGAACTCAATTTTGCTTTCGTTCGGTGGCAGGAAATCTGTCGGGAGGGTATTTTTCTTGAGAAAGATCAAGTGTTCTGGGACACTTCATAAAAATACCATCCAGGAGCGATGTTGTTGGCTCCAAGTGTTGCATCCGACAATCGCATTGTGCATTTCTGCAGCTAAGGACTGAAATCAGTCATTACAAGGAAGGGAGAAGCTGGACACGTGGAAGTAATGTTGCATTACCATGGAGTAGTTGAGGGTTTGTGTTTCCAAAATGTCTGTCTTGTGCCTCTCTGCCTTGGTTTCCTTGCTCGATTGACTGGTTTTCTTTTTGCAGTGACACAGAAACCTTGGTTGGCTTGCCAAGGCCCATCCATGAGAGTGTGAAGACCCTGAAACAGGTGAGACCAGGGGCCATGAATCAGAGAGAGAGACGCTCTGTTAAGCTGCTTCTCTCTGAGAAACCACCTAGTGAAGCCCCTGCTGTCAGGAAGAAACCATCTAATGAATCTCCTTCTGAGAGAAAACCGTCCAGTGTAGTTCCTCCCATCATAGAAAAACCATCCAGTGAATCTCCTCCTGTCAGAGAGAAACCGTCCAGTGAATCTCCTCCTGTCAGAGAGAAACCATCCAGTGAATCTCCTCCTGTCAGAGAGAGACCGTCCAGTGAATCTCCTCCTGTCAGATAGAGACTGTCCAGTGAATCTCCTCCTGTCAGAGAGAAACCATCCAGTGATTCTCCTCCTGTCAGAGAGAAACCATCCAGTGATTCTCCTCCTGTCAGAGAGAGACTGTGAATCAGAGAGACCGTGAATTTCCTCCTGTCAGAGAGAGACCGTCCAGTGAATCTCCTCCTGTCAGAGAGAGACCATCCAGTGAATCTCCTCCTGTCAGAGAGAGACCGTCCAGTGAATCTCCTCCTGTCAGAGAGAGACCGTCCAGTGAATCTCATCCTGTCAGAGAGAGACCGTCCAGTGAATCTCCTCCTGTCAGAGAGAGACCGTCCAGTGAATCTCCTCCTGTCAGAGAGAGACCATCCAGTGAATCTCCTCCTGTCAGAGAGAGACCGTCCAGTGAATCTCCTCCTGTCAGGCCATCCAGTGAATCTCATGAATCTCCTCCTGTCAACTCCATTTGAGAGAGACAGTGATTCTCCTCCTGTCAGAGAGAGACCGTCCAGTGAATCTCCTCCTGTCAGAGAGAGACCATCCAGTGAATTTCCCTCTCTCAAAGAGAGAGACCCGCTCAGTGAAGCTGTACCCCTGACAGACTGGCAGCAGGCCAACTCATCTGAACTCCATTTGACAGTGGATCAATTTACCTTCGCGTTGGATCAATGCACCTTTGCGCACATCAGGCATCGGTGAAAGAGACACGGACGCATAATTACACAGATGAGTGCCCTTTTCATCTGTCTGTTAACTTTAATTAGTGTCTGTCAGCGTGTACGGATGAGGTTGTCCGCTGGGGTTCCGGTACTTGCCTCGCGACTGCAGTAAATCTGGCGGTTCCATGCTTTGTGTGGCTCAGTGGCAGCGTCTCAGTAGATCACTCAGTCCGTCTGCTCTTTGCAGCACAAATACATCTCCTTAGCCGAGGTGCAGATTAAGAGGGAGGAAGAGCTCCAACAGTGTCCTATGACTTTGGTAAGTAACATTTCACCTTTCACTTCACTGAAGCGCTTTCTCGCCACTATTTAGTTTTGATGTATTTATTATTCTATTTGTCTTCTTTTTATGTGTGTTGGCATTGTTAGAAATGTAATATGCCATGTGTTGCATGTTTTGTATATGCTTCGGCAATACTACTCCTGCTAATAAAGCACCAGTGAACTGAACTGAAACTAATCGACTGCATTGGACGCTGTTGGCCTCTGCTTGATTCTGATTGGTCAGGGGGAAGAGGAGGTGGAGGAGACTCCCACAGAGATCCTTTACCTGGGGATGCTGCCCAACCTGTCCCAGTACGTGGTGAGTGGCTCGGCCGTGACCCGTCCATCACAATCCCGCGTACGTCACTGCGCTTTCACTGCCACCACCGCCGGTCCTGAGATGTGCCCATATTTTGTCATTCATACCGTGCTACTGCTATCGTGCAATTTCTACCAATGTCCTGTCAGTCACCCGGGATGAGAGCACCTGGCAAGTAGATTGTGACAAACCCACCCCCCAATGATTGCTGAAAATATAGAGGTGTATTTTATTGACATTATTTTGTTGTTATTTTCATTTTCCAGATTGCCCTGCTGAAGCTGCTGTTGGCTGCCGCCCCTACCTCCAAAGCCAAGACGGACTCCATTAACATCCTGGCAGACGTCTTGCCGGAGGAGATGCCGTAAGTGCCATGAGGCAGGTCACCCGCAGGGTCACAGCAGGTGGCCGCCGCGAGGGTCAAATCTCTCTCTGTACTAACCTTCCTTGGTCCCTCACAACAGAGCGAAAAATTATCTCCGGAACCGTCGAGCTCTTTACCCCCTCACTGTTCACGTGAAATCAGCTTTGGGTAAAAAAATAGATGAAACTGAAAAGGATGAATAAGAAAGGGTCATTTCCCTCCGTTTTCCTCATTTCTTCCTTGACTAAAGCGCTGCTGTGTGTTTCTCTCTTTCTCTCTCTCTCTGTTTTCTCAAACCAGAATCACGGTGCTGCAGAGCATGAAGCTGGGGATCGATGTGAACAGACACAAGGAGATTATCGTCAAGGCCATCTCCGCCCTGCTGCTGCTCCTCCTCAAGCACTTCAAGCTCAACCACATCTACCAGGTCAGAGCGCCGGTCCTTTCCCACAGCCCCCGTTCCTCAGAGAGAGATCACCACTCACCTGGGTGCATGGAGCTGCAGGCAGGAGCAGCGTACACACATCAGGAGCATCATTTGACAACATTTGAACAGCTTCTAGATTTAAATTGGCCGAAATATGATAAATAATTATGTCTATATGTGCGTGGACGTTTGTCTGTGCGTACGTACGTACGTGTGTGTGTGTGTGTGTGTGTGTGTGTGTGTGTGTGTGTGTCTATACACAGGGTTGGGTTGTAACGGAATACATGTAACGGCGTTACGTAATCAGAATACAAAAATCAAGTAACTGTATTCAGCTCGCGTTACATTTGAAAAACGAGTAATCTGAATACAGTTACTTTAATAAACCTGAAGTGAATACATTTTGGATTACTTCTTGGAATTCTTGGTGGAAAGTTTTCCTTACAAACATTAATGAGCTGATATTCATTACTAAAGTTACAGCATGAAATTATCACGCCTACATGATTATGATCACAGCTCACGAAAACTACCGCCGCTGCACAGAACCAAAAAACTGCGTTAAAAAAAAATGCGTTTAAAAAAAAGCGCGCGCCCACACTCAGACAAACATTGATAGCGACAAGGAAGAAAAGTCAGCTTTTAGTTTGTGGCGTTATCGACACAATTTCCAGTTTAACGAAGAACATGGGAAAAATCTGTCGGTCCAGTGTACCTTGTGTCTTCCAGGAATAAAGATACTGTCGGCATCAAAGGACTCGACTTCGAATCTTAAAAAGCACTTGGAGTAAGTCGACGTTAGCTAACCTTCAGCTTAATGAACACAGTTCTGCAGTAATTTGCTGTTACCTGACCTTAGCCTACGGTTTGAGGCATCGCATTAACTGCTCTGCTAATTTTATACTGCTTTCTTTATTGTTGAAACGATGACATTTTATTTTATTCTTTTATTTTTCCCAGTTTTCTCCCAATTTGGTAGACAATTGTACTCTACTATACGTCAATTACGTTATGCACTGCCGAGCATTCGCGCTACACAGCCCGCCAACACTGGCACTTTTCTAAGCCATATCCCTTACAAGTCGCTGTTATTCCAGTGCCAAAAAAGTTTCAAAAGTTATTACATTGTTTTAGATGCTGTGTTTGAGTTATGCTCATGATGAGCCATCAAAACAGTAAAAGAACTTGCCTTTCAATATCCCTTTGCTTTTTATTATGATTAATTTTGAATCTGTCCATTCTAATTCCATAACATGTTAATGACGACGACTACAACAAAAATGCAGATACAATGTTGCATATATTTAGCTAAATTGACATCTCAAATGTATTAGTATTTATTATTAAATGAACAGAAGCTGACCTGACCTCAACACAGTGGAAAGTTGAACATGACATCCTTTTTCAAAGTGTAATGCATAATAACTATTTAAATGTATTACTGATCAAATAAAAAAGTGAACATGGCGTGTGCAAAAGTTTGAGCACCCTTTTAGTACTAAGTAGCACCACCTTTGGCTATATAACAGCTTCCCAATGTCTCCTGTACCCCAAAACATACCCATCTGTGATGGAAAAAGTAAGTAATCCAAAAGTACTCTAAAAGTAATCTGATTACGTTACTTTTTTGAGACATGTAACTGTATTCGTATCGGATTACTTTCAGAGCTGTGTAATCAGTATTCAGGCACTAATTACATTTACAAAGTAACCCTCCCAACCCTGTCTATACATGTGCGTACATGTATGTGCATGCGTGCATGTTGTGTTTGTGCATCACAGACCTGTCTGACCCTGCATGCGTGAGAGAGAGAGAGAGAGAGAGAGATCACCACTCACCTCAGCACACAGAGTGTGGAGCTGCAGGCAGGAGCATCGTACAAAAGCCAGCTCTTCCCAAAATGCTCCACTATTTTAAATTGAGAGTAAAAGGGATTTTGCTTTCCCTCCGAAAGGAGCTTATTTTCCCCTGTTATCCCCATGCTGGCGCTGGTCTGAGCTGGTGAAACCGCCTTCAGCACGTAGCATGTCAACAGAAGCTCCCGCTACGGGCAGTACAGGAATTGAGCTATGCACAGTAACTGGCTATTTCCTCCACTAGCCGTTTATGCCGTCCTCTGATATCTTCTTAAATGTATAATATAATATAAAAAATTAATCAATCGTTGAAAAAGACTGGTGTATTTTAGCATGTCCGCTGCCTCCCATGTCTGCATTTTCAAAAGACATAATGCAGATAGAGTGGCGCCACCTGCTGGGGAAGGAAGGATCAAGCGATGCCTCCATGCCACAATACTGTAAGAGATGGGAAGCTGCTTGCTTTTCAAAAAATCGAAAAATTCATGCATCAGCTCTGATTCGTCTCATGCAGTTATGGCTGTTAAAGGGTTAATTATACCTCATTGATCCGGCGGTACTGCCAGCAGGTCTAGCGGCGGCTAGCGGACGTGAGCAGTGGCTTTCACCTTGTTTCTCACTGATTAGAGGGGTCCCTCTCTCTCTCTCTCTCTCTCTCTCGCCCACTTAGCTGGGCTGTGGCAGGTAGGTGATGCTCAGACAGAGAAGGGTGGGATTTACCTAAAACTGTCACGTATGATTTTGTAATAGCGGGTGTGTCTAGCACTGCTTTCGATTTTCAACGTGGAGCGAGAGTCCAGCAACAGAGGATAGATTAAACTGGAAGGAAGGAAGCTGTTTGTGGAGAATAAAAAGCATCAATTCCCTTGCCTTTTTGTGTGTAGTGGCATTCCATAAATAACAGACAGGCTTTGATAGGGGAGTAAATCACAGCCTTATCAGATGGGGCTTTCTCTCCGAATTTAAAGGCGCAGTGGTGTGAAAGGAGAGAGGAAGTCTCACTGAGGTGACCACGCATGCATTTTCCGCCCTCTTTCCCTCCGCAGTTCGAGTACGTCTCTCAGCATCTGGTGTTCGCCAACTGCATACCTCTCATTCTCAAGTTCTTCAACCAGAACATCATGTCCTACATCAGCGCCAAAAACAGGTATGCCGCATTTAAGTCAGACGACACTCAACGCCCGGACCAATAGGAAGCGAGCTCCTGACGTTTCGTTTTCATTATACGACCGGTTTTACTAGTGTTATTTACATTGCCCACTTTACTCGTTTGTGTTTTAATTCTATTTTACGCGCGCTCATTTGTATTGTCGCCTTTTATTTTCTTGTATCAGGGAAGTGCGTTTAGCGGCAGTTTGTAGTAGTGTTATCATGATAGAGAGTTCAGTGTCTGCCTCCCACTTCGTGCTCCTGCTCATAGGAGAACAGGTGACGGATCAGGGGTCAAGGGAGAGCAGGAATCTTGGGTGTGAATTACAGAACACTTTGACAGCCAGCGGGAGGACGAGAGCAGGCCATGGGGAGAGCCCCTGTACCTGCATCTTGGCTTCACCGCGCCGAGCACATCATGAGATCCACACTAGGGACGTGCGTCTCAAATCAGTACATTATTGAATATTCAATGGTTCCTGAGATCAAATATTCAATAGTATCCTAAGAATCAAGCCAAAGATTCTTGTTCACAAGCACCGTATTGGAATTCCAGATCTTTCCATGTAAATGATGACTGATCTTATCTACTCAAATATTCTGTCTCAACCCAAATCTGTGTGCCTCTTTGTTTTGGCTGCAGCATTTGTGTACTGGACTTCCCACACTGTGTGGTCCACGAGATGCCTGAACTCACAGCAGAGAGCCTGGTGAGTCTACACGCAATGCAGCATCTAACGATATCTAACAACTCTGAACGGCATCTGACAACATTTAACAACGTTTAACAGCTTCTAGATTTAAACCATGTTTCTCAGCCTAAATATGATATATAATTATGTCTATATGCATGTGGACATGTGTGTGTGTGTGTGTGTGGTACCCATGTGTGTTTGTGCATCACAGACAAGTCTGACCCTGCATGACCCTCTCTCTGTCCGGGCAGGAAGCCGGGGACAGCAACCAGTTCTGCTGGAGAAACCTCTTCTCCTGCATCAACCTGCTGAGGATCCTCAACAAGCTGACCAAGTGGAAGCACTCCAGAACCATGGTGGGTTAGGGACCAAAGCTGACGAACTGGAAGCACTCCAGAACCATGGTGGGTTAGGGCCCAAAGATCACCTGCAGCAATACATTCAGGACGGCCGCATAGTGTTGACACAGTTTCCATACCATGACCGCACTGCGCACAGAATTCAGGAGCAGCTCCAGGGGTCAGCCTGCAAGGCTACTGATTCATCCTTACCTTGGTTGCACAGAAGACAAAGAAAGAGAAGGTTGTGTGGAAGCGTGATGTAAGTTCTTAAACCCAGCGTAATCACAGATTGATGGGAAAGGCATATTATGTAGCGAAATCCAATGTGATTCAGGCATTCTGTTCCTGCACCGGGGTCATGAGATTCCACTGATATCGTGGCTCCAATCAGAAGGGGATTATGGATGCTGTAGTTCCAGTGGTATTCTCAGTGCTCTTGCAGAGATAAGGGTCCTTCTGTGCTAACTCAACTAGATAGGGGAGATGTAATTTTCTAGGATTTTTTCTGGTCAAGGTTGTTTTTTTATTACTTTTTATTTAATCTTTACCAGGTCACTTTATTCCCAGGTATACAAAATTTAGACCAGGTAGACCAGGTCACAAAACTTACAATGAATGCATTTTTTTATAGCACAATTTGGGAAGATTGGGGTTGAGTTGACATAACTGTGTGAGTCTTCCTCCTCCTCAGATGCTGGTGGTCTTCAAATCTGCTCCCATCCTGAAGAGGGCGCTGAAGGTCAAGCAGGCCATGATGCAGCTGTACGTACTCAAGCTCCTCAAGATCCAGACCAAGTACCTGGGCCGGCAGTGGAGGAAGAGCAACATGAAGACCATGTCCGCCATCTACCAGAAGGTGCGGCACCGGCTCAATGACGACTGGGCCTACGGCAATGGTAAGCCTTAAGTGTCGTTAACACCACATTAGAGATTCTAAATGAGCTAACTGGTCAAAGAGCCAACATAGTATGATATCAGGCCTATGGTCCTATGCAGGTGTTTGCTCTAACAAATCAACTGAACCACTTGATATCAATTAGCTCACCTCCTAAACCAAGCAGGAATACTAATCAGTGACCTCAGGTGTAGTCAGTGCTCGGCTGGAACAAATACCTGCAGCCACTGCGGCCCTCAGGACTGAGAGTTGAGTACCTATGGCATGACACTGAACTACACGATAAGAAAATAATAAAAACTAAATTGAGGTAATAGGTTAGCAACTTAAATCCTGTGCCACAAATATTTTTTAACAACAAAGAACATCTGCTTTTTTCTTGGCAAGCCAGTCAAATGAAATCATAATGATAAGCATGTCAAGCTTTTTGTTGTCGTTTGAGCTTGAAAGCTAAACTGACACAACACGTCATCTGGTCAATCCTCATTCACGTCAGAGTGGAAAATGGCAACACATATGCCGAAGAGGTGGATTCTCTCGGCAGTTGGCTCTCTCCCTGTAGGCCAGGGATCATTAAACTCTAGTCCGGAGGGACCACGGTGTCTGCTGGTTTTTGTGGTTTCCTTCCAGCCAGCAGCTAATTTAGGCCATGGAAACAAGGTGTTTAGCCAATCAATTAATTAAATTAAGCGTACTGTCAGACACTGTCTCCTGCAAGAGGAGGCATCACACTTTGGCAGTTCTGAAAAACCGTGTCATCTATCTTCCCCCAGACATCGACGCACGCCCGTGGGACTTCCAGGCCGAGGAATGCGCCCTGAGAGAGAGCATCGAGAAGTTCAACAGCCGCCGTTACGACAAGAACCAGAACGGCGACTTTGCCCCCGTGGACAACTGCCTGCAAAGTGTGCTGGGACAGCGTGTGGAGCTCCCGGAGGACTTCCACTTCAGCTACGAGATGTGGCTGGAGAGGGAGGTCTTCTCCCAGCCCATCCAGTGGGAGGAGCTACTGCAGGCCCAATGAGGTGGGGTGGGCAGGGCTAATGCCCCTACAGTAGGTCCAGTTCATGTGGGCGGAGCCAATCAGCTGCTAAACACCAGAACCACAGTGTGGGATTCACCAGCCCACGCAGACACCACACAACCAGACCTGGGGTCAAATGCATATTTGAAAAACTTCAACTCTTTAGATGCCGGTTCAATTGAAAACAATCATTTTCCAATGAAACATGTTACAAGTGAAAAGATACAATCATATGAAAAATTATTTTGTTCTGAATATTGGTGAAAATTTTTAAAAAATGTCATTAATCTGCAGGAATACTTACTGCTGTCTAAAGGGTTAAGGTATTTCAGATAAAGTATTTGACCCGGGTCTTCCCACAACATGTGCCTACTACTCTTTTCCTCTCTTGTGTATATATACCGATATATATTTTTTGGGGTTAAAAAGTTTTTTTGGTATCATCTCCCTCAATGCAGAGCACTATAAGGGAAATTGTAAAATACAGCAAAGATAGTGTAGTTATCTCAAGAATTTACAGCATCTTCCCTCTGATTGTCAAGCTCAGGCATATGTTCCTCCTCCACCTCCTCCAGCCATGCATCACTTGCCTGGAACCATTACACTTTATTAGTTCAAAAACAGTGTCAATTCAGTTATTTTTATACCGTGTTTGTGATAAGTTATTGTATTTTTGCAGATAAATAATGACTTCTGACCATGACAGTAATCACACACAGGAAGGTGGTGGTAAAAAAATAAGCGGTTTATTGTTAAAGCATATTGATGGACAGATAGCTACCATTATTTCTCTTTTACTGTCACATTGGCTGTTGCCTCAGCTCTTCATTGGAAAATCAGTCACTGTATTGTTCAACCAGCATTAATCATACTACTGGAATAATTACATTCTGAAAGGTTTATGTAAATAGCTGTAAACTGATGTAAGCTGCCATGGTTATTTAAATTTTATTGTACTTATGTGAACCGAATACTCTCACTGTGCTTTGTGTCAATAATGACGCATAATGTCTATTGGCAAGGGTAGTGATATTTGTCGTGGAAAATCAGTCAGTCACTGGATTAGAAACACACAATCTCTGCTGCTGTAATTATGTGCCATTTCTTTTAATTACAGTAGTAAGATATTGCAGTGACATGTTTGGGGTGGCAACCACCAGATCTACTTATGTAACATAGACAGTGCCACAGATTATGGAATAAGCATTAAGGACACATCTTTTCATTTCTGAATATTTCCAAATGTGAACTAAATCTTGTGTTTTGAATATACGTTGCACTAATAACAATAATAGGCTTGCACGTGCATTAACTATTTCCATGCATCAACAACAACCATGAGGAGTGGTGTTGTTTCCATTGTAGTTAAGCAAACTGTTCCTCAAGGTCCTACAAGGTCCAAAGCCTGCAGTCGGCTCTTACCGACCGCGATGCCGAAGGTTAAGCCCTCAGTCCCTCTGGATATGTATAAAGACAAGAAAGAAGAATGGCAGTGCGCTTCAGAGTGCTTCGTGTCTCATGGTCTCCACCCCAAGGACTGCAGCCAAGTGTCTCGAGCCCAGCGCTCAGACCACACCAAAGCCTACAGAAGAATAGCACAACGCGCGACCTTTGGACTCTACAGACACAAGTGTCCTTGGTGAACGCCATCGCCATCCTGAATACAGCTTATTCAGGCACACTCTGGTGCTGACATTTACGTTTCTTTTTGGTTTGTTTGTTTATCATAGAATATGAATAGATCTGTGGAACGCAGGTCGCAGGTCAAAGGTCAAAGCCCAAGACGGCGTGATTAAACGCAGTGAACTTAAAGTCAGAGAACATTCTCTGAAGGAGTCCTCTATTCAGTCCTCACCCCCCCCACCCCTTATTTTTGTGTTGTTTGACGAATGCGACGCGTACATGTACATTCACTTCCTGCTAAATAGTGATGATGTAATATTAATATGTGCCACCTTTGACAAATCTTTTTTTATTATTGTAAAGTGTGTTATCTTGACTGTGTAACTGTGCGTGGCTGCTGACTTAAGAAATACAATTTTAAAAAGGCACCCAGAAGAGTTCTAAAACCAAGGGAAAGATTTTGGTTGGACGTGTGAAGCATTTGTAAATCAGCCATCAACAGGGTGTGTGCTTGGCACGTCTTGCTAGACACTTGTTGATTTGTTTTTTGATCTTTTGTTCCCCATAGAACATTCATTTTAAGCTCTTCTTAGTAATATACTGTACATATCAAATAATAGAGGTTCTGCTTCAATAAACTATGGACACACCATTCTATAGTTTTAAACACTTATGTAACTTATGAAGTGTATAACTTTTCAGATGCTGGAACCTGAACCCATTGCTGATTCAAATTCTACTTAAAAATGGCCAAATTGTCCCACGCATATCAGTTTGATTAAATATTTTTGACCAAGGGGTATCAAATGATTTATGTAGCAATCAACTTAAAGCTGAAGAAGACCCATTTTCAGACAGCATTAAAATAGTGAGCTAATGTCGTATCAGAGTATTGAGGTCACTGACATTGTTCCGCCTTGGGATATCTGATTCTGATTGTTGAATAGACAGGATTATAAGAGAGTGGCCATGGTGGGTCTCTTTTAGCAAACCAAAACCGCCTAATATGTGGGTCTCTTTTTAGCAAGTCACAACTGCTGTACAGATGGGTCTCTTAGCCAGTCAAAACCACTGTATAGAGGGTCTTAATGGCATCTTGGATGACTGGGGTGACTTGACTCTTTCCTCCTGTAAGAGATAGGAAGTCACCATGACAGGGTTTATTTCAGAGGAAAAGGTTCACTGTTTCAGTGCCAACTACTCCCGTAAAGGAAAACCTTGAGGTTGGGTGACTACCGGGCTACATTTTCAATGCTCAAAGTCCACTCCTGAAAAGACCTATGCTTTGTAGTGCAGCAAAACTGTTGCATTTCCTTTGTGAAAAATTACCCTGGGCATCACCTGCCAATAGAAGAAAAGAACATACGTTCCTAGTTTTTGGCCAGAGTCAAAGGGGTAGACAGCCAAGAGCATGTAGGGAGTGGATGTTCCAAAACTTGGAAAGCTCAAAATAGCCATCTTTTATACAACATGAAAACAGAATAAATTCCTTTTTATATCCTACTCTGTAATTTCAGATTATATATAAAATGGTTGATCTTCCACTGGCATATGTTACTGCCTTTGCATACAGAGCAGGATCAGATGAAATGCATTAAATTTACAGCAATATTAACAGTCCGTTGTGTGAAGCTGCCATAGACCCTGTCCGTAATGAATATGTGAAGCAGAATTGTGAGTTGGTGAGTCCTCGGTCTAAACGTGAGCATTTATCTGAAATACAAAAAGCACAAGACTCCTCTGAGAATTCTAGCAGGTGTCGTTGACTCACTCCATTTTGAAAAAGGCAATATTTTGAAAGGCTTTTATTATGATGTATGCAATAAAGTTGTGATGAAATGTGTTCAGCACTATAGTGCTGCCAACAGCCAAGATAAGAGTGTTCTGTGGCAGGTATTTTCCTCTCAAAAGCCCAAGTGTCACAGCAAGTAAACTGTCTTATGAGTAAGTAATTCAATGATTGAGCCCAGATTAAAACCCCTCTTCCTTCCTCGCACTCACTCACTCCCCCCCTTTCTTACGCTCTTTCCCTCTATTTCTCTGAAAAGCACCGATCAATAAGATGATAAGCACATGCGAGACATGGGTATGTCTGGTGCTAATCTGATTCTCATTTGTGTTTCAATAATGCCCACCAGTCTATAGGAATCTTTATTTCCTGTGCCAAAATGATCCAAGTTTTTTTCTGTTGTTTTTTCTAACCCTTGGGCTTCAGATTGCCTTATTCAGGGCTTGTTTAGAAATTACAGGGTGTTTTTACAATGTATTAAATCTGTCATTGTACAGATATGTGATGTGTTATGTATGTTGTAGGCACACTTGATATTATCTCTGAAGTTGCTGCATTGTAGAAATATTGCTGTGTGTGTTTCTGCTGTAATAATACAATATACAAGTTGGAATTATTGTCTATATAGTTGTTTTTTTTCAGGGTTACGTGCAATCACAAATTTAGACAGAACAATACCATTGAATGATGAGATAAAGGTTGTGTCCTTTCAAAGCACTCGTACAAATAAAGTTACCTGTTTCAAATAACAATCGTTTCTGCTGTTGTTTGACCTTTAAACTACCTTTCACACATGCATGTTTCTTACCTTGTCCTCAGATAGCTTACATACGTTTAAACATAAGTAATGCAGTTACATATTTTAAGACCCTTATGTGCATACTGCGATGACAAGATGTCATGCTCAAAATCACCAGAGTACCTATGTTGATTTCACACAGAATGTCATATTTAAGTCCTATCAAGTCTAAGCTGATTCAGGGACATTCTGTTCCAGTTGTCTCACAGTACGTAATATTCAGTCACCACAAGCATCTCTTGTATAGTACTGTGTTTGTTAGAAGAGGTGCATCTCAAACATAATCACATTAAGGAGGATGAGGGCATGCATTTTGATCCATTTCCATCTTGTACTGTTTTCTCATGCCACTAAAAGTAAGATCACAATTTGCAGATGGAGCCATGCAATCATTTCCAGCCCTAACATTCTTCAAAGACATTCGTTATTAATGCAGGTTGACTGTTCCTATTTAATTTATGCGATATCAAGTTGTATCACCCTTATGAAATATTGGGTTGTACTTCCTAAATTCTTACCATAAATTGGCATGTCCGACTGTTTTTTAAGGGAATTTCTGTCCTATAAAAATGTAATATACACACACACACACATATATATATATATATATATATACATGTACAGATATGACTACGAGTTAACATCATTCACACTAAATCATGCTTTTTTATCAATAAAAAGTAAGGATAATATTTTGCCTCGGAGTGACGTGCAGGGCATTTCCTTAGGTCATCGAATAATATAACTGTCAACAATATGCATGCTGATTTCTAAATGTCACAGGATCATTATTCATTGCTGTGACATGATAATACTGCGGCTTAACTTCAGCTACTGTCAAAGTCCGGTACATTGTGGGAGGTTAGAGCAGCGACACACGACACCACTAAAACCAGACGGAGAATGCGCAACCTCTCAAGCGAATCACGGGAAGCTTGGCTTTAAACTCGTCTCTAAGACAACCTTACATCAACAAAGAGGACACCACTCTGCGAAAAAAGAGAAAGTGAGTGGGTTACAATTAAGGAGGTTCGTATAACTATTTTTATTATTTAAAACACTTTCGCCGTTTTCTGGACGGACAATGTCGGCTATTTTGAGGGTAGACTAATTGTGGCGTTTTGCACCGTAAAATGTGATATGTTACAGAGGAGGGATTATCTCAATTGTGTTTCAATCCTGATCAAGCACGTGAGATAAATCCACCAACGAGCCCTTTTTTTTTTTTTTACTAACAAGCTCACCTATTAATAATGGATTACTAGTAGAAGTTGCTGCCCAGATTAGTCATATTTTGCTTGATCAAATATATATATATATTTAGGGTGCCGTTTTCCCCACAAATCTGGCCCCCAGTTAAGCGTATTCCAATTGAATGCACGTCTGGCAATTCATTTTCCGTGATTTACCTTTCTTTGGAGACTATGTGTTTTCTCTTTACAGACTATGACTGCTGAAGGAAGGAGTCACTCAGTTGCATAAAAACGGGATATTTACAATGGTACCGTATATTACGATTATTATTTGATCAAATGTGTAATTAGTCATTACCCTTGTTCCAACAATACACACAAAAAATATTTTACAGATGAATGCATTCATATCTGTTGTTTTTAGAATGAACAACTTTTGTTTACTGATTATCAAGAATCAATGATTTCAGAACGATTTCAAATTTCAATTTCAATTATTTCAAAACTGGAAGACTACCATGCCTACTTGCTTGAGGTAATAAACAAGTCTCTTTTCCAAAGCCAGTGAAAGCTCGAAAATCAAGATCGCACAGTGCTGGGCCAGCGAAAAAGGGCAAAAGGAAGAGGTCTTCCAAAAAGAGATCATCTGTTGCCAAATCTGACCAGAGAGAGGTGGACATTCTCAGCCCGGTTGCCATGGAGAATGTGTACTACATTTCCCACAATGCAGTCGATTGTCTGGAATTCAGAGGCTTTGGTTGGCCTGAGGCGGCAAAGAAGAAAGGGAAGAAAGGAAAGAAAGGAAAGAAAGGAAAGAAAGGCAAAAAACTGAAGAAGAAAAAATGATTCTGTTATCCATCGTGCCAATACCTTTAATAAAGCAAACAAATATTTGTAATGGTCGTGTTTTGTGTTTGGCACAAGTGACACTCATTGTAGGCTCCCGGACGTTTTTTGCAAAAAGGCTAACTCGTTAAATAACGTGCAAAAAATGAACCAATACAGTAGGTTCATGTCTGACAACGTACTTTTCAACGTAATAAAGCCAAATTACCACTAGAACAGTTGGACATACTCCTGTTCAGATTCACCACAGTTGCGGACATTACCTTATTTCTACAATTATTTAACATGTATAGGTCTGCGTTTACTTAAATACGCAACAGCACTGAGTGAACGATTCGGTGATCAATGATTTAGTGCATGAGGGGTTTTTTCTCTATTGAGCCATGTTGCGCAGGTGTTGATATAAACAATATTTCTGTATATTTTTTTAATGTTTAGATGTATTAATACGTAAATAGCCTGCTGGGTTCATGCAATAAATGACAACCTATACACGTATTTTTTTGCAGGAACAAAAATGCATTAGGATACAAATTATAATCGATCACATTTCTCGTATAGTGGACAAAACCACCTGTTAACTAACGTTAGTCAACAAAAATATTATCTTGTTAGCTAGCTAAGTAACGTTAGCTTGCGATTATCAATGTCAATCAAGGGTCATTCATGGTAAAGAATGCAGCTTTAAGTAAACCAATGGAGGTTTAATATTCCCTCTTTCACCTCTTAGCCTAATGTCAAATTTATACTTCCCTCGTTTGCGTTAAATTCCCATTGTAATATTTAGAGATTGGATCTGTTCGTATCCACGTCTTCCCTTCGCAATATGGCGCTCTTCGTCGCAACGTCTACGGTGTGACGTAGTGTGTTTTGTGCGGGGACGCGGAGCCTCGGCTGCAGTGTGTCGTTGAGCGAGCTGCTCTTTGTCCTCCATTACAGCTCGGATTCCCCGTTCCACACCGTACGGCGCAGGCCCGAAGTAGCGCAGCCGCTCTGAGGTTAGTGCCCTACCGCGCAATCTCCAGCTATTTCAGCCCTGGCGCAGCCGCACCAACAAACCCGGCAGCAGCAGGGTGAAAGAGGGATGGGGGAAAGTCCTCGTTGCAAGACCGGAAAGGGCTTTTTACTCAAATCTTTGCGCGTGTTTAAAGCAGACAACGTTGTTAAATTGACAATAAGCCCGGATAAATCATAAACGTAGTCTCGGTGTTGCTGCAGGCCGCACTAGGCCCGGGTTAGCTGGTTTGTGACTGTCCTGTGTGGCGGGTATTATTAGGGTCCGAAGCTAATGGCGTTCTTAGTTTGGAGTCGTCCCTCTACGAGGGCGAGAGATTGCTACTCCGCTACATCTTAACTGGGCATATCGTGTTATGAACGATCGTTGTATGCAGTATTTAAATGCGTTCTGTCCATTTGTGGAGTATTGTATGGATTGGTGGCTTATGCCTTTGTTGTTACTGTAAACTGTTACAGGCAAGAAGGGGAAAGAAACGCGCGATTTTGCTAGTTGGCTATCTGTTAGCTATAACAGCTACGGCAAAACATTGATCATTATAGTTCATTTTGGCTTGCCAACTAGCTACGCCTGTGTGCTTTGCCATTTCCCCCTCAGCTTATAGAGATATCTTGGAACAACGAACTACAGCTAGTGTTAAATGTATAAAATGCTGGGTCGCTAGTTGCCTAGCTATGGCCTATAAAATATTAGCAAGCAGTTCATTCATAGCTAATCTGTTTAGGTACATTAGTTTGCCGACAAGCTAAACTATCGTTGTGAACGTTTGGGTAGATAGGACACACTAGGTGGGTTGCTAGATCACTAGATCAAATTAAGTTAACGCCTCGACCATTGTTTATTTTATGTCAAACTCGAATCTAAAAGAACTAACTAAAGTTGTTTAACACCCTTGAAATGGAAGATTACTTGGGTATTGTTCGCTACGTTGCGATGCCGCCTTATGTCTCCAGTCGTGCCAGCAGTGTTTGCTTTCGAGCTAACCATGATTGAGATAGCTACGAGATGGACGTGTTCCTTGTGAAATGATCTGTGTGGGCTGTCAAAATTCTCGACCACAGATAACTGTATGAACGTGCATTTGACTATCTGAGAAAAACTGTATGGGCTGTTTGGTGAAGCTAGTTCACATAAATGTCAATGACATTTGTTTATTTCCCTCACTTTTTCAAAGCTATCAGACAATTTGTCGAAAGCTGACCTGTTAATGTTACTTAAAATCTAAAAGGTGAAGGTAGTAGCCCCTGTCATTTGAGCTATTCGTTGGAAATAACTGATGTTCTGTCCCAATGTAAATCCTCAGCACCGTTACATTTAGTATTTGGAAATCATATTGGATCCGAGACATGTATATGGATCATGTAAACATGTTTTTGCTTTCCATTTTTTGCCCACATGCTGTTGTGTATTCTGTGACATGATTATCTTGCGGTTATTAGCTATTAGTTGGTTGACATACACTCAGCTTGATTTAAAATAAAATTCATTACTTGTAGGTTGAAATTAACTTATTTCAATGTCATTTGTCTAACTTTGTGACTTCACAAAA
This sequence comes from Aldrovandia affinis, assembly GCA_029706075.1. Lineage (NCBI taxonomy): Eukaryota > Metazoa > Chordata > Actinopteri > Notacanthiformes > Halosauridae > Aldrovandia > Aldrovandia affinis. The sequence goes on from JAINUG010000006.1 coordinate 3,084,086, forward strand.
CTGTTGTCTTTGGATTTGCCTCTCACTTCAAAGTATTTCCTAATCAAGTGATGAAGTTGTATGGCTCCAAAGCTGATTAACCTGGCAGGTTGCAGTGTTCTAGGCTAAATGTGTGCTTATGCTAATAAAACGACAAATGTGGGACCAATTTTGAATCAGAAGTGAAATAAAGCATGTACCATACCATATCGTAGTACAAATAAGTTATTTGAATGACTTTTAAAGCATTATGCAATCACCCCTGCATCCCTGTCATTGATGAGCATAGCGTTCATGCAGATCATTAGGAATGTACCGGTTAGTGACTCCCTCTGCTGGTTCGTTTTGTGACAAACATTTCTTGGCAGATTTGGCAACAAAAATGCCTCTCCCATCTAGGTGCCATTAGACAGCCCCTCACCAACACTCCCCATGTGAAAAGCTTTACCTAAACACCAGGCCGTGTGCTGCTGTGTATGAACACAATATGAATTAAACTATCTTTCTCAACATATTGAATAATGTCCATTGTGTGTGTTCCCTATGTACTCCTTTTCCTTGTGAAATGATCTGTATGGGCTGTCAAAATTCTCGACCACAGATAACTGTATAAACGTGCTCTCAAGTACGTACATTTGACTATCTGAGAAAAACTGTCTGGGCTGTTTGGTGAAGCTAGTTAATATGAATTAAACCATCTTTCTCAACATAGTTAATAATGTTCATTGTGTGTGTTCCCTATGTACTCTTTTGTACACACTTGTGAGACTGACTGCGGTATTGAGCATTAGCAACACAAACATTAGGCCGGGTTGTTCTTTACACCTGAGTTTGCTACAAGGACCTTTTGGACTTTTTATGGCCATTAGATACCCTCACCTACAGAATCACATAAATGACGTACAGTACTGACCCATTTTGGTCCTGTCTGTGGTTAGAGATCACAGAACTATTCTGTAGGAGTCCTTGGCACTTGAGGTACTTATTTACCAGGATTTGCACACTTCATATTGTGTGAATTCTGGTAAACTATGATTTAAAACCACACAATAAAAGTTGCAATGTGGGAACATAACAACACGGCAAAGTGGAAGGACTTGGCCATGTCTGAATACAATTTCACATAATTTTTCTGTAGTTCCAGTTGCAAATCTAAATAAATAGAGGGTATAACTGGCTTCCAAATTGGGGAGGAAAAATCAAAAATATATATATTTAATGAGACAAGTTTCACCATATATATATATTTTTTATTTTGTTTTAGATTTTTTGATGTTTTTTTCCTCCCCAATTTGGAAGCCAAATATACCCTCTATTTATTTAGATTAACTCTCCCCCACAAATTCTACGGGGCAAGCTACTCTCCGAGGCCGGTGATGATCCGCCTCCTTCGAGACGGAACTCACAACCCCCTTTCTGGAGACACCCTTATGTGCTTCACAGCAACTTTGTGCCGACCACCCTCCACCCTCCCTCAGGAGCGGACAGTCAAATG
>JAINUG010000006.1:3085659-3203675 GCA_029706075.1 Aldrovandia affinis
CTTTTACTTTCTCCTTCCTTCCTTCCTCTCTCTTTCTGTCTTGATTTCACCCTCCATCCCTCTCTCTCCCTCCTTCCTTCGCACTCTCTCGTCTCTTTCTCCCTTCCTCTTTATTTCTGTCTCTGTATTTCTTCTCTCCCTCTCTCTCTCTCTCTCTCTCTCTCTCTCTCTCTCTCTCTCTCTCTCTCTCTCTCTCTCTCTCTCTCTCTCTCTCTCTCTCTCTCTCTCTCTCTCTCTCGTTAGACAAACATTCGCGCGCACACTAACAAGCACCCGTGAGAGGTAGGAACATTGAATGCCTGTGTCCCTTGTGAGCTCGTGGCACGCTACTGAGCTGCAGCTGGACACCCCCGCCAAGGTGGGCGGACCTGAATTTTGACCCCCCTTGAGTTGGGTCATGACGAGGTCACATCAGTCAGTAGGGTGTGTATTTGCATATGTACAAAACAATATACCAGAGGCGTTCTAAATAATAATAAAAACCCATGTCATTACACGAGTTGGTTTCTGTTTCCCCCTTTTATTATCATAGGAACGTTTAGGCTCTGTCATTTCCTATTCTAAAGAATATAAAGTACTGCATCAAGCCTGGACTTGAATACCCCAAGTGTTTCTGCCTCCACTACCTGGCCTGGCAAGTTGTTCGACACATTTACAACTCTCTGTGTAAAAAATACTTCCTGATGTCTGTGCGGAATTTACCTTTATCTAATTTCCACCTGTGCCTTCTTGTTCTGCTAACTGAACTCAATCGAACTCAACTATCTTTGGTAGTTCACTTTATTATCCCTTTTATGAATAAAAAAACGAAATAAAATCCCCCTTAGTCAGCTTGAATAGTTTTTTTGTATTAAAAACCAGTTTAATACAAAACAAAAATCAAGCTCCATATATACAAAATACATAATTACCAAAGGTAACCAGCAGATGGAGCCCCACTCTCTCTATTTGAAAGAACAGAAGCCATTGGAGTGAAGTGGTGTTGAGCTGTTGTGGACAGTATGTGTGGCGTTGACCTCGGTGTTGTGCTTCCCGCAGGAAGCTGAGGGCCACTCTCGACGAATACACCACCAGAGTCGGCCAGCAGGCCATAGTCCTGTGCATCTCCCCATCCAAACCCAACGCCGTTTTTAAAGTGTTCGGAGCCGCGCCCCTGGAGAACGTGGTGAGACCCCTCAACCCCACCTCCCGCACCAAGCCCGAACCGGCCTCTTTTAATCCGCAGCAATGTTCCCACCTCTGGTGTCCCCAGAATCCCCTGCACCCTCACCTGCGCTACCTGCCCCCCCCCTGCAGGTGAGGAAGTACAAGAGCATGATCATTGAGGACCTGGAGAGCGCTCTGGCGGAACACGCGCCCCCGCCCCCCGAACTGGGCTCCGAGCTCCCCCCCCTCACCATCGACGGCATCCCCGTCTCCGTGGACAAGATGACACAGGTGAGCCCAGCCCAGGTGAACCGCCTGCCTACCCATGTGATACAGAAAAGCTACCCATACACGTTCAGTTGTAGGCATTTAGCAGGCACTGTCGTCCTCTACACAGCAATTTTTTTTTTTTTTCTTTACACACAATACATCTATGCAGTTGGATATTTAGTGAAGCAAGTGAAGTTCAGTGGTCTTGCTCAAGGGTACAGAGGTTGTGCCCCACCTGGATGCAGAATAAATACAGATGGGAAGCAAAAAGCATATTCTGGTCTCTTTATTCCATAACAAAACAAAATGTTTGGTCAAAGGTGTCGAGGTTTCAGCCTCAAGTGGCCTTTCTCAAGACAGAGTAGCAGAATGACTTAAACACAGGGTATATATATATATAGACCACAAGGTAGAACAAGGGTGGATGAAGGGCCTCCTGCCGAGGCAATTGGCCCAATTGGTTACATCAGAATAATGACATCATCATATTTAATTGTTAGTCACAGCATAAAGTATATATAGTAGTCAAATGAGAACAATGACAATAACTTGATGACGAAAATACTCTGACAGGAAATACAGGGTGTCCTTGTATTTACGAAAATGATTTAAACCGAAATGCCCCACCTGGGAATTGAGCCGCCAACTTCTGAGTTTGGTTCTAAGTCCGGCTCCCTAACAGTCATGCTACGCCACTGCCCCTAGCGTGTGCGCTCCACTGCCTTGCGCTCCTCTCTGAGCCTGCCTGTAATTGGCATAAGGTTTTTGTCGCAGCCTCTCTGAAACAGGAAGTACAGAATCGCACACTTCAATATTTCTTCCCGTATCATTGGCTAGCAGGTGACCTCGCTCATGTTCATTTTTAAGGTGATGTTGTGTGAGCAGCATTTGAGCACCGGGTGAGATGAAGACCATTATATGTTGTCGCCTCAGGACAGAATTATTTTTGTAATTCATTATCATGGTGGCAGCAAAAGAAAAGTGTATGTTTAAAAGGTTTTTACCATGTTTACCATCAGCTTCTTTTTCTCTTTTTAGAAAATAAAAATAAATGTGAAATAAAGTGGGCCCCCCCCCCCCCCTCCGAGACAACGCCCCTTTACCGGCCACAGTATGGCAGTATAATCCCTGCTGTGCTCGGTGTAGGATCAACTCCCTCCCTCCCTCCCTCCCTCCCTCTGCCCCTCTTCTCTCCCGGGACACAGTTCAGAGACGGGGGGGGCCTGTTAGAACGATCCCTTCTTCGGGGCAGGCGTGAGAGAGTGAGGAAGCTGCCGGCTGTTGTTTTTCCCAGAGACAGAAAGGAGAACAAAAATACCCCCTGTCCACTCTGCCCCGTCCCCTCTTCCCCTCTTCTTCATTGTTGCATTGCAAGCATTGCTACTGAAGAGTGGTTTGGGGGGGGGGGTCCCAGGTGAGGCCTGGCCGAGTGCGATCACAGCCCAGAGGGTCGGGGGGGGGATGGTGGCAAGCCTACATGTGTCTGTAATTACCTACCCCCAGCTCATCAGGCTGTAGCTCTCTCTCTTTCTCTCTCTCTCTCTCTCTCTCTCTCTTTCTCTCTGCTGATTGGCTCCCTGATGGATTAGAGTCGGGCCTAGGATTGCTCTCTCCAGCGCCGCACTGCTTAACTCTCTGCATCTCCCGTAATTAAGCCATCTGCCTGAGACGAGGTGCGCGGTGCAGGGGGCTGGGCCGAGTGGTGCGGTTTCAGGGCTGGTTTTACAGGCGACCGCAGGCCCCAAGGCTAGGCGTCACTTTCATCTTTGTAATCGCAGAGTTAGTTTTTCGCAGCGTGTAGATTTGTCATTCTGAAAGCTCGTGGGAGGCTCCACTACGGGCGTCGAGAGAATCGGCGAGCAGTTACACGGAACAGGAAATCCGTGTCCTCCGGGTGCTGCTGATTGGCTGGTGGGATGGGCAGAACAGGGCGATGTCACCGCTCCTCTGTGCCACATCCAGGTCAAAGAGGCCTCCGACGCCCTTCTTAATCACTCCTTGTTGAAGTTGCAGCTGCGCAGTGCAGGCCCTTCCTGTGGCCTTATCACAAACCCCGTAGCCTCCCTGGCAGCCATTTTGTCCTGTCGGGTTGCGAGAAAAACTCTAGACTGAGTGGCTTTGACATTCAGCCATTTTTTTCCCCATCTGCAGCTTGATGAATTTTGTTAGTGCAGGCCTTGTGCTGCATGTGAGCAAGGAGGGTTGGGGGGGGGTGGCAGGTTTGGGAAGCGATTTATTTCTCTGCAGCCAAATTTAGCTGGTGATGTCAGGCAGCAGACGTTGCCGAGCTTCATTGTGCAATATAATCCCCCATCGTGCCTGAGAATTATCCAGGACGATGAGGACACGGAGCTAAGTCCCTGCCGCACCTGACGCTAGCCACCGACCCGCCTCACCAGGGCGCGGGGAGAGGAACGGGTTAAATTCAGATCGGATTTATTCCCCCCCCACCTTTTTCCATCTCCCACCCTCTCTTGCCCACTCCAAAATTCTGCAAGCTTCTTACGCAGAGCCATGTAGCAATCAGGCTCCATTGTATTGATTTAACCTTGAGTTTGTTAGGCTGCTCTCTGTGCAGTAGGCCGAGTCATTCCAGAGAGCCACTTTAAACCTCGTTCACACCTCCTTATCATGCCCTGCGCTTTTCCTACCTTTAAACTTACAGTTCTCCCAAAATCAACGGCAAAAAAATGTTACTCGCGCCATTCATTATACATTGTTCGTGTCAAAACAACGTTCAACTTCAAAATGAAACACGTGGCTTTGCGATTTGGTTTGAAGTTACTGGGAGGACATTTTGGTGTGCAGTGTCGAGCATGCTACCATCTTACCTACCCACTGTTTTCTGAAATTTGACGCTAGCCGTTGGTCGATTCACTTTTTTCCACGTAGACCACAAATTCGCTAAAAACCTTTCCTTTGGAATGCGTAGTACATTGTATTGAAAGGGGCGCATTGATTTTGGGTGTCCTATCACTTTGAAGGTCTTTGGAGTGACATTTCTGTTTCCTGAAATGAAACCATGAAGGGGCTACTCTCGGTTCCGCCGGCGGTGACCCGCAGAGCCCAACACTGCTGCCCTTCTGCCGCGGGAGACATGTTGTCTCTTCCCTTGTGAAGGGGAGCCCTCGGATCTCGGGTATCAGGAAGTGGCTGCGTTAGTTTCAGCAGCCTGTCCAGAGAAGCTAATCTGGCCCAGATCCGGGTGGGGGGTTGGCGGGGGTGGGGGGTTAGAAATGTGCTGACACGCTCAGATGATTGGAGATGAGCAGGTGGGCAATCTGGGGGGTTTGGTCCAAAATATTAGCGCCCTTTAGAGAGAGGGGCCTGCAGGCAGATCTGTGGGGATTAAGAGGTTTGCTAATCTATTGTCATTACTTAATTGCCTTCGGAATGTCTTGGGGCCAGAGACAGAAGTAGGTTCTTTTATTAAAGGGGAACACTCCCAGATTCGGCTTTCAATTTGATATGTATTCCCTATACCTGAAAAAAACATGTTTTTCAGTGGTCTCATAGCTGCCAGAACAGTTCTGGTAGCCAGAACTTGTGATGTAGCACCAAGCACTGCTTACGTAGTTCAGAGCAGAAAATCCTGCCTCTTCCCATTTGAGTGTATCGGCTATTTTCCTTCTCGTGAGAATTGTTGCAATACAATGTAATAAAAATGAAATCTCCTTCTGGGATTTCTCAAGAGAGAGAACGCGCATGCACACTGTTGAGACTTCCTCTGCTTCCAACGGAAACAAACAAGATTTCGGAAACCTCTATAGTATTTTCATGGACAATGCACACGTATCAGGACCTATTTTTCCATCACTCTTTCCCTTTCTCTCTCTCCTTGCCTCCCCCCTTTCTATTTCCCTCCCCTATTTTCTCTCTCCCTTCCTGTGTCTCTCGTGTTTCTCTCTCTCCCTCCTTCCTATCTCTCTCTCAATCTCCCTTTCCCTCTCCTCTTTCTCTCTCCCCCTCTCACTGGCCCCAGGCCCAGCTGAGGCGTTCATCCCAGAGATGTTGAAGTACTCTACGGGGCGGGGCAAACCAGGATGGGGCAAGGAGAGCTGCAAGCCCGTCTGGTGGCCGGACGACATCCCCTGGGCCAACGTGCGCAGTGACGTCCGTACGGAGGAGCAGAAGCAGAGGGTGAGACAGAGGGGTGTGGGCCCACCCCCTCAGGGTTGCACTGACTGTGGGAAGGGTGGGAAAGTGGTGGGGCTTCAGTCTTGTCTCCAGGACAGAGGAACAAAGGGCGTGGGTTTTGGGTTCTGTTTGTCTAGACTGTCCAACATCACATTAGTCAGAATTAGTACACCAGCATCTGCTCTTCCTGCATTGCCTTGTGTGTGTGTGTTTTGTGATCTGTCAGATGCATAGACAGGTAACTGTCAGTTTACCTCCTTGTTGCCGTTGGAAGCAGGTGTCATGGACTCAGGCCCTGCGGACCATCGTGAAGAACTGCTACAAGCAGCACGGCCGGGAGGACCTCCTCTACGCCTTCGACGACCAGCAGGTCCCCCAGCAGCACATAGCCACCGCCGCCACCCACAGTATCGCACACCTCGTCCCCTCCCAAACCGTGGTGCAGACAATCAGTAACCCAGATGGCACTGTGTCCCTCATACAAGTGAGTTTCTGCAGGGGCTGGGCTGGGCTTGGCTTAGCTGAGCTGAGCTGCGTTGGGCTTTGCTGGTCTGGTCTGAGCTGGGATAGGATTAGCTGAGCTGGGTTGGTCTTTGCTGAGCTAGGCTGGGCTGGTTTGAGCTGGGCTAGGCCTAGATGGGCTGGGTTGGGCTTTGCTGGTCTTGTTTGGTCTGAGCTGGGCTCGGATTAGCTGAGCTGGGTTGGTCTTTGCTGAGCTAGGCTGGGCTGGTTTGAGCTGTGCTGTGCTGGATGGGGCTACACTGGGTTGGGTTGGGCTCATCTGGGCATTGTTGGGCTAGACCTTATGAGCATTTAAGGGGTTAATTCAAGATGATGTATATAAATTCTCACTGGATTACTTTCAGTAATAGATATAGAGCCAGTAATAGAGCCATGATTCTTGTTTCTACTACAGATAGTGAATAATTAACTGGTGGGGTGACAGGTGGCCATATCACCCATATAAACTTAAATTCAATTATCTCTAAATGATCTATTGGTTTTACAATGCCTTGCTTTTTATATCTGCCTTTAATGTGTCCTGTTTCTATTATCACTTTCTTTTCTATATTTGTGTAAAGCACTGTATGATTTCTGTATAACCAGGTGCTATACAGATGTATGTTGTTATAATAATTTTTTGTTGTTGTAAATATTTGTATCACCTGTGGGCCCGGGCTAAGGGTCTAATCCTCTCTGTTGATGAATGAAATTTTAGCTTGGGCGATCAACAGGCTCAGAGCTACCTAATCAACAGGCTCAGACTGTGTATTTATACACCTTGAGCGAGGTACTTATCTTGACTATCTAGCTGTATAAATGAATTGTATGATTATTGTGTGTATTGAACTTATTTATTTAATATAATGCATGTTAAACAATGTAAGCTGTGTAAGTAGCTTTGGGTAAGAGCATCTGCTGAATGTCTGGATATAATGTCAGATGGATGGGTCCTCCTGATAGACTGTGATTGTTTGATCTTGGCCTTCTTACGCCCAAAATACACTTGATATTTTACTCCCCCCTGCTGCTCCCCGTACTATACTCGCAGGTGGGCACCGGAGCCACGGTGGCCACCCTGGCCGATGCTTCGGAACTCCCCACCACTGTCACTGTCGCCCAGGTCAACTACTCCACGGTGACCGACGGAGAGGTGAGGTCCAGGGGACAGAGTACTCACTGAATCACTGGTGATCGTGAAAGCCAGGGGATAGAGTCACTCACTGAATCACTGGTGATCGTGAAAGCCAGGGGATAGAGTCACTCACTGAATCTCTGGTGATCGTGAAAGCCAGGGGATAGAGTCACTCACTGAATCACTGGTGATCGTGAAAGCCAGGGGATAGAGTCACTCACTGAATCACTGGTGATCGTGAAAGCCAGGGGATAGAGTCACTCACTGAATCACTGGTGATCGCGAGGGCCAGGTGGACAGAGTACCACTTTTGATTTCCCAGGTCGTCACTGCAAATGAGAAATGAGTTCTCAGTTAACCTGCCAGGTTACATAAAAGTCAAATTAATAAACAGTCTCATCACTGTAAATCAAGTTTCCCATCGTCCTTGAAAATCCTGGAAAAATATCTGAAGTGGTCAAATATCCCTCTGTCTTTGAAAAGTCAGGTCAGGTGACCTCTCTCTGTGAGTGTGTAGCTCCAGCCAGATAACCACTCTCTGAGTGTGAGTGTGTAACTCAGGCCAGGTGACCCATCTCTCTGTGAGTGTGAGTGTGAGTGTGTAACTCAGGCCAGGTGACCCATCTCTCTGTGAGTGTGAGTGTGAGTGTGTAACTCAGGTCAGGTGACCCCCTCTCTGTGAGTGTGAGTGTGAGTGTGAGTGTGTAACTCAGGCCAGGTGACCCCTCTCTCTGTGAGTGTGAGTGTGAGTGTGTAACTCAGGCCAGGTGACCCCTCTCTCTGTGAGTGTGAGTGTGAGCGTGTAACTCAGGCCAGGTGACCCCTCTCTCTCTGGGTGCTGCAGGTGGAGCAGAACTGGGCCACCCTGCAGGGGGGGGAGATGACCATCCAGACCACCCAGGCCTCGGAGGCGACGCAGGCCGTAGCCTCGTTAGCAGAGGCAGCCGTGGCAGCGTCTCAGGAGATGCAGCAGGGAGCAACCGTTACCATGGCGCTCAACAGGTACGGAGCGGGGAGACACAGGTGACACCGATTTCTTCCAATTAGATCTGATTTGTGCAAGCCTGTGCCTGCTCTTACGAACATTATATCTCACTCATCACAAACCCTGAACGCTTCACAGGTTCTGCTGCTCATCTCTTTGTAGTGACCCATCTGTGCTTATGACTGAAGTGATTATGTTATGTAGAGAACTAACGCAATACACAATATGCAAGATATACAAAATATATGCAAAACAATGCAATAGACACTAAGGATTCTGTAACGAGATTCTGGGAAGCGGTAAATCACACAGGATGCTAGTAAAACGCTGTGAATCGTGTGGTTCCTAAAAATCCAGGCAAATATTCTTCTCATCTGGTACAGTGACATTGGTTTTATTGTCTTCCATTGTCTCTGGTGTAGCAGGGTCTGAGAATATATATATATTTATTTTTTCAGCGAGTAGTTAAAAGGTTTAAGTTCGTCTCAGAAAGAGGAAGATCATTGTTTCCAGGCGGTCTAGCCCTTGCGAGATGTAATCATTAGCTGGCATAGTTTAGTAACCCTTTAGACACCAGTACAATTCCTGCAGATTAGTGACAATTTAAAAAGGAACATCCATTTTCTCCATGTACAGGACAAAACACTCCTTTCATTAAATAAGATATGTTTTTGTAATGTTCTGGTTGGTAATATTAGTGAAAAGTCTCCAGGATCAATCTGCAGGAGTGTTTCCTGAATTTTACCAGCATCCAAAGAGTTGATAAAGTTATTTATAAAAGAGTACAATAACAGGCCCAGGCTGGCGGGGGGCAGTGGCTCATGGGAAAGCGAGGGCCCAGGCCTATCCGCTTGTACCAACAGTACACTCGCGGTACTGCACCCGTTTAAAGAATCCCTCATTTACTCAAGTGTTTCCTTTATTTTGGCAGTTACCTGTATGTATTTGACCCAGGCCTGACTGTATGAGGTTGATGCAACAGCAGCGCTGGCTGTTCTCAGCGCAGTTTCCACAACACACCCCACCGTGCCCCTGCTCTGGAGTCTCCCCTCCCAGGCAGCGCTGGATCAGGCACCCCCCAGGGGGCTTGTTACTGGAGCTCGCCTGCTCTCCCCCTGGGCCCGTATTCATCCCGCAGGAGCCGGTGCGATTGCGACCCACCTCCTCTTCTCACCTCCGTTCTGCTGATTCACAGGAAGACATTTTATGTATTTATAAAAATTAAAAAAATTACATCTCTGTAGTGGTTCTGTGTGGCTCAGTTGGTAGCTCCCCGCGACCCTGACCACTTAGATAATGGATGGATGGATGGATGGTTCTGTGTGGCTCAGTTGGTAGAGCACAGCGTTGGCAACGCTTAGGTTGTGGGTTCAATCCCCACTGGGGCCACATATACTGAAAATGTATGCATTCACTACTGTAAGTCGCTTTGGATAAAAGCGTCTGCTAAATGGTGTATATTATATATTATATTATTATAAATCCAGAGAGGGACTCTCTTCCCCCACAACAGCAGGGGCTTTATAACGGAAATTGATATACGACTGGCCCCTGACTGCTTTTATGTGAAATCGTACTACGTGGGAGGGGGTGGGGGCTGGGGGTCAGGGAAATGATATCTACGGGTACAGAATGTGTCTCTGTAATGAATATGGGGAGAGAGGGGTGATGGTTTTCAAAAACCTTTACTTTGAGGATTTATGCGAAACGGAATATCTTCACAGGAACACCATCCACCGCCGTGAGACTGGAAAGCCTGAATGTTTGGCACCGTATCGTGGCCACATTTAATCTCCCACCTGCTTTGGCCTACATTTCTTTACCAGTGCCATATGTATATGAAAAAAACCACATTTTGACATTTGACCCTCTTGTTTATTGAAATGGGATCATTGTCAGGTGTCTGGGTGGCCTCCTGCACTTAGGAACATGTGGTTTGCGATGCGCTAAGGGGGCAGGTGATATCAGAGAGGCCTGTTGGGCCCAGACAGTTTGGGCCAGGTCATTTGGATAGCGATAATAAAGGACGTTGGGCTACAATAAAAGTCTGGTTTGAACTTTGAATGAACCCTACTGTGAGTGAGATCCTACTGTGAATGAACTGTACTGTGAGTGAGCTCCTACTGTGAGTGTACACTACTGTGAGTGAGATCCTACTGTGAGTGTACACTACTGTGAGTGAGATCCTACAGTGAGTGTACACTACTTTGAGTGAGCCCTACTGTGAGTCAGTTCCTACTGTGAGTGAGCCCTACTGTGAGTGAGCCCTACTGTGAGTGAGCCCTACTGTGAGTGAGCCCTACTGTGAGTTGTCCCCTCCAGCTCACCGTACAGTGAGCATGCGGGCCCTGGCTTTGTGCCTGTACTCTGATCTCGTCTCCGGGGATAGAAGGAGGGTGGGGGCGGTGGGACAGGTGCAGGGGAGACGTGACAGATTCCCGCTGCAGACTTGAGGCACAAAATCAGCTTACCCTCCTCCTCCCACACACAATTAGACCTCCATCAGCAATTTTCACTAATAACCCCCTTCTTTGTAGCTCACGTCCCGGGAGCATGTGGCTAAGCGTTCAGCACGCCCCTTTAGTGCGTTCAGTGTGATTGTGTGTTTATTTCTACGCTGTGGATGAAGTGGCGGACGGGCCCTTCTGTGATTCAACCCCTCAGTCAAACAGTCCCCCCCCACCTGGGTATTTACCTGCCTGTAATCTGGAGCTATAGGACTCATTAAAATCTTCTGGATTTGAATTTGTTAAAAGCTTGCATTTCCCTTATTAGAGATTTGCAGTTGTTATGTTGTTGTATGAAACTGTGTGCTTGTTCATGGTTACGTTGGCCTGTAATAGGGCAGCATTCTCTCCCAGACACACAGTTTTGTGTGGCGTATTAAAACAAGGCTTTACTTAAACAAATATCACCACAGTTAAACAGAAGTAATTGAGGGCCTCCGATAGCATAGCGGTCTAACGCACTCGTATTGGCTGGTCCTTTACGAGTGTGAACTGCGTATCACGGTCGCAGTTTGAAACCCGACTGTACCAGAACGGGTGAGCCGGCACAAATTCCCTGAGAAGCGCGTAGGGGTGACTCCAGAACATGGGTGGGCGAATTCCGTCTCAAAGGAAGCAAAATTAATGGCCACTAAATTGGGAGAAAAACTAGAAAAAGTCTGAAAACAAATGTTTGAAAAAAAAAAAAAAAAATCAAAGCAAGTTCTTGAAATTTCCGAGGGACCTGTTTACTCTTGTGTGTGTGAGGTTTGTGTGTGTGTGTGTGTGTGTGTGTGTTTGTGTGGGGGGGGGGGGGTGATCTTCCTCCACCAGGTGTCAGTATTCTTCAGGGCACTGATGAGTGAATCCAGCTCGATTGAAATAAGTGACATGTTTTTAGTTACCCCTTTCTGTACATACTGATGGTAGAAGATGCGGTTACCCATGGTTACAGTCCACATTCAGCGTGGTGACCGAGCATGGTGACGGAGATGCGTCGATCTGCCGATAGGTCGTTTTTTGGGGGTCGGTCATGGTTCTGAGAGAGGCCCCCGCATTGTGACCTGTATCCTCGTTGCTATGCAGCTCATATCTGCTTTCTCCGCAGGCTGGCTGCTCCGTTACACGGGAATATCTGCCCAAGGTCATAGGCAGATTGTATGGTTTCATTTCCACTGTTTAGCTATGTGCTACATGCTATTCCGCATCTGGCAGCTATTATGATACGCACTGTATGTGTCTTGCCATGATTGCCCTCGGCAAGTTGCAATGGATACGATTAATAAATAATGCAATTATTATTATTATTATCGTTGTTATGTGAGGGCAGAGTGGGTCCACATCGAGTGGTGAATTGCAATTACAGAGAACACTGTTACCTCATACCTCTCACATACACATACACACACACAGACACACACTCCTTCGGCCTCAGTCTAACCCTCCGTTGCATTCCTGAGCGTGAATCCTCTTGGATTGCTCCCAACTGTGACCCTCTTATTGTACAGCACTGATGGCGCACGCAGTCTTAACTGGATTTGAGTGAATCTGGGAAGGACGCACTTAATCACAGACCTGTTTTTGATCCCCCCCATCTCTTCAATTCATCTGTCAGAGGCATCTGTTTGTCCAGACCATAATGTGTCCTCTGCTTCTGTTTCCACGAGATATCGTCTTGGTTTCTGCTTACATGCGGATCCAGGGCAGGTTTGGGCTCAGTTACAGGTCACTCAGTTGGAGCTGAAAGCAGTTTTGCAGTTTTGATTTAGGAAGGAAACAAAGCCGGGCTTCCGAGTGGCTCGATCAGTAAAGACCTTCTCCTCTTTAGCCTACGTATAACTAGCTAGTCTGGGCCGTATCATTACCTCACTCTCCTTTGGTACTGTGTGTGTGTGTGTGTGTGTGTGTGTGTGTGTGTGTGATATGGGGGTAATGTGTGCTGTGTGTGCAGTGTGTGTGTTTCTGAATGTGTGTGTGTGTGTGTGTGTGTGTGTGTGTGTGTGTGTGTGTGTGTGTGTGTGTGTGTGTGTGTGTGTGTGTGTGTGTGTGTGTGTGTGTGTGTGTGTGTGTGTGTGTGTGTGTATGTGGAATTGTATGTGGATATGGGGGTAATGGTGTGCTCTGTGTTGCAGTGGTGTGTGTTTTCTGGAATGACAGTGGTGTGTGTGTGTGTGTGTGTGTGTGTGTGTGTGTGTGTGTGTGTGTGTGTGTGGGGGGGTATGGAGGTAACAGTGTGCTCTGTGTTGCAGTGAGGCAGCAGCACATGCCGTAGCAACGTTGGCAGAGGCCACACTACAGGGCGGGGGACAGATTGTTCTGGCGGGAGAGACCGCGGCCGCAGTGGGAGCGCTCACCGGTGTGCAAGACGCTAGTGGTATGTACCTCACACCCCACACTGTCCCCAACACTATTCACCACACTGCCATTAACACTATTCACCACAGTGCCTTTACCACTATTCACCACACTGTCATTAACACTATTCACCACAGTGTCATTCACCACTATTCACCACACTGTCATTAACACTATTCACCACAGTGCCTTCACCACTATTCACCACACTGTCATTAACACTATTCACCACAGTGCCCTCAACACTATTCACCACATTGTCATTAACACTATTCACCACACTGTCATTAGCACTATTCACCACACTGTCATCAACACTATTCACCACAGTGCCTTCACCATTATTCACCACACTGTCTTTAACACTGTTCACCACACATCTTTCTGATACTCCACATCACGCTGACACTGTCCTCTGAAAATGCACTCAAGTCCTGGCCAGCATGTACATGTGATGTACCGCCACACTCGTATCAGTCTCCGCCCTGCTGCCTCCCACTCAAACGCTAATCTCTCACAGCATGGCCAGCGTGGGTGTCAGGACTAGGTTACAGAGAACACACCTGGGCTCTGAGCTACCTGATCCACACCTGAGTCAGCCCCCCCCACTCAGCGTCTGTGACTGATGATGCGGCTGCTTTTCCAGTGCCACATATTGGATGATATTACCCCGGCGGAGGGCTGAGGTACAGCTTCCATGCTAGATGTAATCTTGCTCAAAAACAGCACACACACATGCACACGCACGCAGCCTGATATATCCTTACCATCAAGGTGGTCATTAAACACCACCTTCTCCACTTCAGTCGAGCAGATAACAGGAAACAGGGAGAGGTTAAAATATCCGGGAAGGGCCAGTTGTGTATTCCCTGAACCCCACCCCCACCCCCACTTTTGAGATTGTTTGCCTATGGTCCTATGCTCTCACCCCGCTGCTAAACCACCCACACAGAGAGCACTGCAGCTCAAACACTCTGTGAGCCAGTGAGTATTTTCCACACTACAAGCCACAGCCCGCTACAGAGCTAGCGTCTAGCAGAAGGCAGTTTCTTGCTGATTACAACTGGTACCCTGCAGGTGCCCGGTCACGAAGCAAATTACGTCCTGCCACCGCGGCCTCCTGGTCACAGTTAGATAATGACACAGCAGAGGCTCAAACTCATGATGTCCATGCTATACGACTAATATTTAGGAGCCCAACCAGAAAGGGTCAGTTTTGTGTTTTCTTTAAGATTTTGTTTCAGATTTTTTTCCCATTTTCTCCCAATTTAGTAGCCAATTACACCCTCTCTTTTCATGTTAATCCCCCCCTTGCATTGTGAGTTCGCTGCCGTAGCCCTGAGACCGGCAGTAACAAAGGTGATGTACCATCTCCTCCGAGCCGGCACTCAACTGTACTCCGGTACACAGACCCACTCCTATACACAGCAAACTCATATTGGCTTCTCTCTTGGCAATAGCCAATTGCTGCCCCCTTAGTGGCACTCCCGGCCAGAGCTGATACTGGAGCGGCCAGTGGAATTGAACCCCCGGTCGCAGTGGGCAGCGTCCAATGTTGTAACCGCTAGGCCACCCGGAAGGCCCCAGGAAGGGTCAGTTTTGACCTTTAACCTTTGCTGGAGTTTTTTTTTCTGGTTTGATTACCAAGGACATTGTGGCCATTTTTTGTCGTTGGTTTTATTTGTACTTGTCTGAACCTCTTTTCAAAGGAATGTGTGTACCTCTTACATCGTCGTGGACATGTCACGCTTCCGTTTGGCGAATACGGTGGCTTGTCGGCGTGGAAACCTTGCCGTGTTTGTCTGGCAGACAAACTGCTCCCTCAGTGTCACATTAGTCTCTGCTAGTGTAATGGGTGGTGACGGTGCGGGAGCTTACGCGCTCGAAATGGCTGGGTGCTCATGTGACAAATAGTGTTTGTGTATTTTATGGATTTTTGTCACCCAGGTTGCCCTGTTCCACCCGTGTTCCTTCAGGGCTCTGGTGTGCAAAGCTTTATCATTTTATTTTTCCGATTTTACCCCGTTTTTCTCCCAATTTGGTAGCCAATTACCCGCTGTGCTTAGTTCAATCCCCCTTCCCTCATAGTTCGCTGCCGTAGTCCTGTGACCCGCAGTGACAAGGGCGAAGCGTTGCCTCCTCCGAGACAACACTCGTCGTGCCATCGACTGTAATTCCGGTACCCCAGAACCACTCCTGTGCGCAGCGAACTGTGTGTGTCGGCTTCCCTCCCCCCTCCCTGGGGCGGACAGCCAATTGCCGCCCTGGTGGCACTCCCGACCAGAGCCGACTCTGGTGCGACGGGGAATCGAACCCCGGTCGCCGTGGCCAGAGTCGGACGTTGAAACCACTAGACCACGCGGGAGGCCCCTCTGGTGTGCAAAGCTCCCTGGGGGGAGGAAGTCGACAGGCAGCCAGCTAGTAGGGACCCGAGCACATTAGGACTGCGTTCAGGACTGACTTATTACATCTACACACACAATCTCCACAGACCCTCCCTCTGAGCCTGTGTGAGGAAAACTGGTCTGGAACGGAAGGTCTGATGTTTCATTCAATATCAGTTTGTGGTTGCTTTCCTTCATTTACTGAACAGCAGAGGCAAACTCCATTAGCGCTTATTCCAAGGCATGCCGTAGTCTCTTCAGAAAGATGCGCGTGTGAGTATGCTGGCCACGGGTGGACACCACCCTGCTGCTGCTTTAAACCGCTGGCCCCCTGCAACAGCTCCTCTCCCTCGGGCAATGCTTCCTGTCCCGCCCCCCTACTGCCCCAGCAACAGCCCGGGGGGTGGGGGTGGGTCCTAAGGAGCTTTGATCCTCTCCATTATCACTCCTCTCTAATCACCCGGCCAGCTGTCCGTACCACCGCCACCAGTCCGGACGCCCCCCGCCCCACGTGAGCCACGTCGGAGCGAGGACAGGACCGAGGGTTGTATTTAAACAATAAAGCTGATTAGCAGGGCATTAACACTACATTTAAAGCAGTCGCCATCAGGATTTACAACCCCCCCCCCATGGCTGGGTATGCAATTCCCCTTTGAGACGGCTCCAGGCCTTCTCAGTCAACAGATATGAACCCAGTCAAGCATTTATGGGATGTTCTGAAACAACGTCTGGGACATAGTTTTTCACTTCCATCTACTAAGCGTGAGGACTCTCCCTTGGAAGAGTGGGTCATATTCCTCCTGCAGAATTCTGGTAGACTCTATGTCCTGGTGCATACAGGCAGTACTGGCCCAACCACACATGCTGGCCCAACACCTTATTAAGTGACTACTTTGGTGTGTCTGTTTAAATGTTTCCTGTGGTCAGTTAACAAACCAACAACGGTTCCACCCACACAGCCTTCGCCAGGCTAGCACATCAGGGCCCAAGATTTGGACTCTGCTCAGTCAGTCACAGTCTTGGGCAGTGAATAATTCCCAAATTCACCTTTACTGCATTCTACTTTTTTTTTTTGAGGTTGCACAGAGTTCAGCCAGTTCCCTAAATCCGCAGTGTGGGGATGGGGGGGGGGTTCTGTCGCTCTGTTGTGTCGTGATTCAGGCCACGTTGGATTGCAAGTGGCATCCTGAATTAACCACCAACAACATCGCCACTCGCGCGAATGAGAGAAGCACCAAGAAGAGAGCGCGAGGAGGGCTCTTCAGCGGCTGCAGAGCAGGGGAGCGACCCGCTAACGAGGCTGTGGAGTGGGGGGTCCGAGAGGCCGCGCGGGGCTGGCGCCGGTGGTCTGATGGGCCCGAGGGTCTGAGGGAACTGTTTCTGGGGGCCCCGTGTTGTTTAAAGAGAGGCGGTGAGCTGATTGCAGGCTTTGTCTCTTGCGCGGGCACACCGCCATCGCTGTCATGCTAATGGGATGACGAGGGGGAGGGAGGGGGGGGGTATACTTCACTCTGTAATAACGCTTCCCCCAGACCCACAATCACGCCAACCCTAATTAGAACCCTAAAAGTGGTTCTGTGTGGCTCAGTATGTAGAGCATAGCGCTGACAATGCTTAGGTTGTGGGTTCAATTCTCACTGGGACCACATATAGTGAGAAATTTATGCATTCACTACTGTAAGTCGCTTTGGATAAAAGTGTCTGCCAAATGGCATATACGTATATATACAGTGGGGTCCAAAAGTCTTGAGTCCACTACCAAGATCTGTTTGTTTTCGTCATGAATCAAAAACTAACACAACATTTTTACTCATGATGTGGTATTTGTTATTCAACAATGTCATAAAACACTGATACAAATTTTAAAAAATTTGTTTGAGAAAGGTTGAAAATTTAAATTTTGAACGTTGAAATTGAAATATATCTACATATTTTGTTTGCACACCATTGCCTTTCATTTCCTCAAAATGTTGTGACACCTTATTTTTTATTTAAGTCTTAATACATGGACACTCTGCAAAAGGACATTTCCAGTTTTTGCAGCTGTTTGTAATTAATAGCAGAGCCTCTGAAGAAGTCAAATTGTTCTTCTGCAGAAAATGTTTTAGTTTTTGATGAATGATGAAAACAAACAGATCTAGCTAGTTTTGCTGGAAATGTATATATATATGTATATATTATATATGATCATTGCAGTGATTCAACACTGATTCACTGATTTACTGATTTACAAATGCAGACAGGAGAGATATCCTAGGGAACTGGCTGAACTAAAACCTTCTAAAAATGTTCTAAGAATAGAAATGCAATAAAAGTGCTTTTTTCCCCCCCCTTACTCATAACTGTACTTGTTTACTGTCCAGATAAACTTGCCGCGTCTGAATGTATTTATTCACGCATGTTAACTCTAGTGTTACTGATGTGGTTTCATGTTCAGTCTTATTTTACTCCCTCCCCACCCGCCTGTCCTTGCTGAGGGGGCTAGGATGGTGCTCATCTTTCAAAAGAATGTGCAATGCAAACTGTTCTGACCAATGGCATGTCTGTGGAAGATTACTTCTCTGTTCTGACCAATAGCAGGTCTGCGAAAGATTGCTTTTCTCCATTCTGACCAATAGCAGGTCTGTGGAAGATTGCTTTTCTCAATTCTGGCCAATAGCAGATCTGCAAGATTGTTTGTTTGTTCAGGAGCAAAAAACGCTGCACGCTGTTTTATAAAGTGAAGCGATGCTGTATTGAATGCATGGTTGCAGGGCCCTGTTACTGTGATTTCTGATAGGGCGACTGTGTACAGGGTGACACCGATTCTTAAATATGTCACTGCTTCTGGATACAGCCCCGCTACCCCTGCCAAACTGGAACAAACATTCCCGTGAGGTTGTTGCGAAACAGTGCGCAACGTTGAGAGCAAACAAGGCGTTCAATAGCAAACATAGCAAAACGTTTAGCTTGTTGAACACACCCCTGGTGTTCCTGTGATGGTTGAGGCCTACAGACGACAGTGAATCCTGGGACCACAGTGTCCTGGTAGCCACCGCTGGCTCTCTTTGCCTGGGACAGCAGAGAGGTGGAGACAGGGTTCCATCGGACCAATAAAACAGTGGTCACTCTGGAGGATTTTGCTAATTCGCTTCTTGTGCAAACACTTTGCCATTCCAGATTCTGCTTTAAACACTTTGCCAAATTCCAGCAAAAAAATATTTAAATTTTTTTTTAATTCATGCAATGAGGGGTTAAGAGGAGCACGTATTCTCCTATTGAAATGGCTGTCTGTATCAATGAGACCATTTGTTTCTGTATTTCAAAAGTGGTGTGTTTATTTTATTTTACTTGGCCTTTATTTGATCAGAAAATTTGCAAGAGAGACCTGCCAAGGCAGTGGCAGGAGTGTACAAAGTCAACAAATTCAGACAATATAATGACAGTAAAAACACTGTAATCATCACAGGAATTACACAGTAGTTATAGTTCAGATTTAGTGAGTGAGTGTGAGAGTTTGTGTGTGTGTGTGTGTGTGTGTGTGTGTGTGTGTTGTTTCTATATTATGGCTCGGAGTGAGTGAGGCTGGCTGGCTGGCTGGCTCTCTCTCTCTCTGTCTGCATAAACCGTCTTGACATCAAAGGGCAGATAAGTGCATGCGGCAGACCTAGAGTGAGTGGGCGTGTGCACCCGTGCGAATGCGTTGGGCAGTCCAAGGCTCTGTCCTTCCCCTTGCCTGTGGCAGCTTGCGGGCCAGGGATCCAGCCCACGTGACTGCAGGGATCCT
Organism: Aldrovandia affinis; assembly: GCA_029706075.1. Lineage (NCBI taxonomy): Eukaryota > Metazoa > Chordata > Actinopteri > Notacanthiformes > Halosauridae > Aldrovandia > Aldrovandia affinis. The sequence continues at coordinate 3,104,825 of JAINUG010000006.1, forward strand.
CCTGCAGGCAGGAAACAGCTGGGCGGGGAGCGGGCAGCTCATTCGGCTCATTGTTCCGCAATGCAGACGCCGCGGACTGCCTCGACTGCGCAGACGCAGCTGGCCTGCCTCCACGAGCAGCGTGTCTACCCCCCCCATCTGCCTCTCCACAGCCCACTGCAACGGCTACCTCTGGTGCTCATCGTGGCTCAATCGATCTGCTGTAAATGTAAACGTGAATGTGCGTGTGGACAGATGGTATTTTAAGATGGCGCGAGTGACGAAGGAGGAGGCGAGACCCCAGTGCAGTTATGGCCCTGTGTCGCAGTACGTGTTACAACATAAGTGCGTCACCACTCAGCTTGGAAAGGGTGAGACACCACAGCAGTAGTGTTTGTGTGGCAGCCATGGGTGGACACCCCCCTGCTGCCGGTTAAAGCTATGTTGGCTGTGCACTGCAGTTGCGCATGCAGTTTGCTAATAGTGGGGGCCTCTGTGACGCAGTGCTAACCCGGGCAGTGGCTCTATAACAGTTTGGCTCTCTGGTCTCTTTTCTCCCTGCAGTGGTTGTGTGACAATAGCCGCATTGCTAAAAGCTTGAGTGAGTTGGCCCCTAAAGTCTCATGCCAAAGACTGTTTGCTTGTCCACTGTCCACTGTTTAGGTGCCAACGTCACTCTAAATCGCACCCATACAGCACCTCCTTGGTGTTAACGTCAAACTCCCATTGAAAGAAGGCCGCTGATGTCTGTACTTTGATAGCAAGCCACCTGTGTGGTCCTGCCCCTTGACCATGGCCACAGCCCTTTACCCTGAAAGGCCTGATGAGGACCAAGGGGATTGGAAGGTGCAGCAGTGTAGTGTAATGGTTAGGTAACTTGGCTTATAATGCTAAGGTTGCAGTTCGATTCCCAGCTGGGGCACTGCCGTTTTAAACCTCAAGCAAAATACTTAACCTGAACTGCTTCAGTAAATATCCAACTGTATAAGTTGATTGTATGTAAAGAAATGTAAACTGGGCAAGTCGCTCTGGATAAGAGAGTCTGTTAAATGCAGATAATATCATGTAATGTAATCTAATGTAATGGAAGTGCCAAAAGCACAGGCTTGAGGCCCGAGAAGGCACGTCCAAAGTATTGACAAAGTCTGGAAGTGGCCGTGGAAAAGCAGCCGGCGTTGGTGCGCAGTGCCGGTGACTGTGGAAGGCGGCTCATGGTGTCCTCTTCTGTTCTCTCCTCAGGCCTGGTGCAGATTCCAGTCAGCATGTACCAGACGGTGGTCACCAGCCTCGCCCAGGGCAACAGGCCCGTGCAGGTTGCCATGGCACCCGTCACCACCCGCATAGACAACACCGTCACTTTGGACGGTCAGGCCGTGGAGGTCGTGACCTTGGAACAGTGACACAGGGAGGTCACGCCCCCTTCACCTCACGGTGTGTCTCTCCCGAAAGGAGGCGTGGCCCCCCCCAACGCAGAGAGCGTCGGCTGGGATGAGAGGGCCGTTTATTTGTACAGTGTAAAATGAATAATTATCTTTGCAGGGGTTAAAATAAGAGTCTAGATTTATCAATGCATTTTGTTTACAATGTAAATAGGATTAGTTTTGGGGGGGTTTTGTTTTACATTTTGTTTTGTTTTTTGAGTGGCTTTTTTTGTCTGTTTTTGTTTGTTTAAACTTCCGATTCTGGCTCTGTGAATTTTGGGAATCCAGTGATGAAGGCTGGGGGATATGAAGTATTTATTTCTTTATGCTTATTACATGTTTTACTTTGACATGTTTTAAACGCAGCTGACCCAAAAACAATCCCAGGGGGAGGGTTTGTGACTAACATGATTCAACTGTTTGAGGTGATTGTGACACACATGTTTCTTTTTTCCATGTTCGGATGTATTTAAGAGGTTTATTTCCATTCATTCTTACAGTGACGTTTTCATTGCTGTAATCTGAGTCGGTGCCATATTCAAAATAACTCCTTCCTTTCTGCTCTTAGACACCTCATATAAGATTACTCAGGTACTGCCTGGATTTTCTTCTCATTGAACCCGTGTCTTACAGTGAGGGATTACGCTGCAAATAACCATTTCCAGATTATACTTTATGAGTAATTTAACTGTCTCAGTATGTCAAAACGGAATTTCTATGGTACAGGGACGGAGACCAATAGGATTAGAAGCGTGTTTTATTCACAGCTAGAAATGTTGTACAAAAAAAACTAAGTGGGATCTGTACATATTTCATTACATTTCTTGTAGGTTTTGTTTTTTATTTTTGTTTGTTTTTTGTTTGTCTGTTTTCCCTTCCTGAATAGTCCCAGTAAGAGTTGGGTTGTAAACTGTAAACTTGAAGGTGTTCCGCCTAATCTGTCATCACCACGACGACAGTCGTTGGCGGGCAGGGTGGGGTGGTTTGAGCCCACAGCCTAAGGCAAGGTTATGTCTGTGGCGTTGGGATGAAAGGCCCTCTCGTAGGAGAATCTGTCGTCTCTAGGCGTTCTCAGCAGGTCACGTCAATAATGACTGAGAGCAGGCGGTCCTTGGTGCTTCAACAGGGGAAAGGACAGATGTGGGCGCATCTGCTCCTCAAACACACACGCCGTTGTTCAGTACACAACCCGACACAGATGAAATGCACTCTTTCAAACGGATCCTGTCACGTTTGTCTCAGGCGAGGATGACGCCACAAGTGACACTTCCCCCCACCATGTCCTTTTAAAGAAAATCAACAGTGAAAATTGGTTTATTTCTCACTTAGCTAAAGGTACAGGCTTGTATTTACATTTATATATATATACAGTATATATATATATATATATAAAAAAAGATTTGTTGACATTTCTGTTTATCTGAAATGTATCTGCATTATATAAAATGTCTTGCATCTAGGATATTTTTTCTAATTGTTATAAGATGCAAATTAGTCAACAGATCAGAGCTTCCCTGTCGTGGCAGGTAACATGCAAAAGGTGACTGAAATTGACAAAGAGCATGCCAAACCTGTAAATTCTTCAATAAAATGCCTACTGTTCACAAGTGAATTATGCAACTGCATCTTTTCTGCAAGTGTTCTGTGCTTGGCATTAAGGTGCTTTCACTTACTTTTTTAATGACTAGAACCTTTGTTGGTCGGCTTACATATTGATAACAATCTGCGTGGCCATGATTGGTTTTATCTGAAAACGGTCACAAAAGATCAGACTTTTCACGCTGTAGATTTGAAAAGCATCAAAAGGATTCTACCGGCATTGGTTATGTGAACAGTGCTACATTGGAGGCGGTACTGTGTGCCAACGTGAGTTCTAATCCAAGTTTTGGCTGGGATCGTTGTGTCTCGGTCATTACTGGGAGGCATAAATTGTTTTTTTTGCCTATGTGTGTAAATACTACCCTAATCTTGCATATGACTTGTATGTAATCTTGACCAATGGTGGAAGTGATGCCAGAGGATTTATTCAGATATACAGGGGAAAATAAAGGGAAAACCAACATAAAGTGTCTTAATAGGACGTTGGGCCACCACAAGCTGCCAGAACGCCTTCATATGCACCGTGGCATAGATTCTACAAGTGTCTGGAACCCTATTGGAGGGATGCAACACCATTCTTCCATGAGAAATTTCCTATGAGTGTTAATTTGGGTTGAGAGCTGGTGGCCGAGATGGACATGGCGTATGGTTTACATCATTTTCATGCTCATCAAACCATTCAGTGACCACTCATGTCCTGTGGATGGGGGCATTGTCACTCTCATTACTCTCATCAGGATATAAATGCTTCACCATAAGATGAAGGTGGTCACTCAGAATGGCTTTGTATTTATTGGTGTTTACGTTGCCCTCTAAGGGGTTGACTGGACTTAAACCATGCCAGGAAAATATACCCCACACCATAACAAAGCCGTCCATAACCCTTCATTTACTCAAGTGTTTCCTTTATTTTGGCAGTTTCCTGTATGTGTGTCATGCGAAAGCAGGCTCTTTTGGTATATGGTGGTGGATCATGGGTTTAAAACAAATGGGCTTTTCTCCAGATCGGTGTAAGATTTAGCTTTGAAGGACAAAAGCAGCATTCTCCTGTCTTGCTCTGGCAACTTTCCTCCTGCCTTTCCCTGAAAATGACATTTCGCACACTCCACTTGGCATTAACGCAGGCCCGTCGGTGACAGCCAACCGTGCCCAGGGAGTGGATTAAGAGGAGTGTGCTGTCCTCCTCCTCCTCAGTCCTGTCTTGCAGAGTTATTTTCTGTCCGAAGCGCTGGAATAAAAGCCGTCACTGTGACGGACACGCAAAGCCCACGTAATCCTGTTGTGACACACGGCTCACAGGTCGGTCTCTTAAGACCGAGGCTCCGGGCCAAGCCACCTCCCGCTCTACGGGGAGATTGGCTGTTGTTTTTCAAACTGCCGTTTGGGTGAGTACAGCAGCCGACGCTCGCTGTTAGGGCGTCTATGCTAGTCTGGGTGCAGCTGAAGCGTAGCGTAGCCAGGGCCTTTGTTGTGTTTACTTCAGGTAAACTTTCACCAAAGAGTGCGAGGCTAGTTTCTCTAAGCTTGGTTTCCAGCGGAATACTGAGAGTGGCTGAACAGAGGTAGTGCTCATTGTGACCTTGTACAGTGACTAATTATACAGGTTTTCATAAACAGTGTAGAAACTGAAGGCATTTGCTTTTTTGCTTTATTTTTAATGCAATAACTGTGAAACGTTGGAAATGGAAGGTTTTGTCTGGTTTTTCAGTGTTCCTAATGAAACAGTTTTCTCAATCTACTCAAACCAGCAGGTTTTCAATAGACATACCTACTGAAATGTAGTAAAGTTCATTCAGAACTTGAATGAGGTCAAATTACCTGAATGAGGTAGGATTCACTGATTCATTTATAGGGCTGATTACCTATGGAAACAATCTAACCTCTTGCTGCCATATCAAAATTATTATTTTTTTGCTCCAACTTTCCCTTTCTGATTTTCAGCAGCAGGCAAGGTCAGTGATGGGTGAATTAGGATTCAAGAACCTTATAGTGGGTGGAGCTACAAGGAGCAACAGTCACTGACAATGTTTGAGGTTTTGCTCTATACAAAGGTTTTGCTCTACACAGCACAAAGTAAAGATTGGTTCAAATCAGTTAGTTGCTCTGGGCGCATCTCGTGGGCAGTAATTGAAATGTACCATACATTGTTATATTACCATATTGTGAATATGGCTGAACTTTCTCAAGGTTGTTTATGATGATTTATGCAATTAAAGAAGCAACTGGTATTTTTCCACATTTTACCGTTGTTCAATAGGTCATTTTATTTCACAAACATTGAAGGGATCAACAATATTTTTTTAACAAAATTTCATAAATTTACCATAGTAACGGTTTTTCACACTGGAAATAATAATAATAAAAAAGAGGCACCAACTAAGTTTTTCCATTTTATTTTTTATTCTGGAATACTGTGACATCATTTGATATCTGTGCCTTGTTCTTCAGGATGAATTCCTTGATTGTTTTTCTGCATTCCCTGTTGCATTTAATTCATTTTTTCTCCAAAAGTTATTTTACTTCACAAAATTCACTTTTGTGAATTCCAATGATGGGACTTCATTATGTTTTTGTATGGGATTTACACAGATAATCCATAGGTGTAACGAGTGGGGGGGATGTCCCCGCCAATATTCAAAACAGTCATATCTGTCCCCCCAATAATTTGTAGATATAAAACATTCCCTTTCATTATGTTCCCCCCAGTATGTGGTTATACCCTTGGCATAATCCTTTGGAGTCATTTCCATTTAGAATCAGTTTTCTATGGAAGTGCATGATCAAATCTCCTTTTAACAATTCTTATATGCATATATATGTTTACTTTGTTGCTGGATTTCCCATCTCCCCTAAAACATGGAAGCTTCACTTAAAAGGTCATGACAATAATGCAGCAGTGGTATTCATATACATTTAGAAAAAAGTGGGAAAACTATGTAAAACAAAAATGTATATAATTTTAAAGGACACACACACAAAAAACAAATAACAAGAGCAAAGCAACAGAGCAGTAAACGTAAGATTCAACATTAATCTTAAAAAATGAAATGCATTTAGAAACATATAGAAGTGTACTTGAAGCAAAGATGAATTGTAACATTTTGGAAGCACTTAAGGGACAATCGGGTCTGGGCCTGTAAAGCGTCTCAGAGTGCTGACCTAGGCTCAGGTTTTCCCTGTCCCATGTCCTTATCCACTGTGAGCTGAAAGGCTAAACTGACCCTAGATCAGCACTCCCTACCCTGGAAACGCTTTATGAATACAAGCCCTGGGCCCATTACTGCGCCCTCCTTCATTCTGGTTGAGTTATCCTGCACTAAAGATAGACTGATCTCATTCCACCTTTGCCCAAAACCGCCCGCCCACTTGCAGCCTGTCGTGACGGACTGGGAACTTGTCTCATAATCTCAGATCCCTCCCATTGGTTAAACCCAGGGTTTAAGGCCTGTACCCTTCTGCTGTAGGGAAAACACAAACAAATACATAATCCATCACGCACCCAGCACATCCACATTCTGTGGTGCGATTACGGACGAGGCCTCAAACGCACAGTTTTTTTCCATCTTTTCACACAGGCTCTGGTGATTTTTGAACAGCCAAGGTGTCCAGTTAACGGAGGTCAGAGAAGTCACAGAGAGAAGGGGGGGGGCTTAAGTGGGCTGTCCAGGGGCAGCTGGCTGGGAGAGAGGGAGCATTCTCCGTGCGTGCGTCACTCCGTCGCTCTGGATTAGGCAGCCCTTATTAGGCCACTTTCTGAGAAACCCACATCGCCTCATCTTCTACCTCACTGAGCCACAAGCCAACCCCTCCCCCTTTGCCTGTGTGGAGAAAGAGCAAATCCTCTTTCCTTTCCGCCATTTTGGATCGACCGCAGACGGTGTTTCACCACATCCAGTCTGGGGTAACTAACTTGCATTGACAAGAGGCTAGGGGCCCAAAAGGGGCCTGTGAGGGTGTGCCCCAAAGGGGAAACATTGAGGAGAACAATGCTGTTGCATCCCTCCAACAGAGTTCCAGACACTAAGAATCCAAAGCACATTGAAGCTGTTCAGTTACCTGTATGATTCATCATATCAAACTGGGTCTTTTTTTTGCAGCATTTAAAACAGATTTATAGTCTTACCTTTACCTCAATGTCTTGCGTTACACCGTTAGCATTCCAAGTTCATGTCACCAACAAAACAACCAAAGACACGATTAGCTTCCTGTTCTCACTGTTATTATTACTAGAACAGCGCAGGGTAAGTGGGAGGTACATCCTGTCCAAATGTGAGTAGAATTTTGAGCACTCCACCATGGTCATTTGGAGCCATGTCAAATTGGTATGGTCCATGATATGGGCCGTGCTCATGCAAGATACATTCATTAAAATAACAGGCTGTACCAAGCTCTGGAGTGTTATCAGGGTTCCTGGTATTCAGGAGCTTCAGATCCTGTTCTCTCACAGAAACCATGCCTCCTTCCCCCAACCACTTCCAAAAAAACCTGGAAAAGTCAGAAAAAAGCATAGCATTGAATAGAATCACTGGAGTCGGTCTGAAGGAAACCCACTCCAGGTAAAAGAAAGCAGTGGCAGTAGCGCCCGGGTGGCTGTAAAGACACTTGTTCTAAGTGCAGGTTGCCCACCACAGCCTGGGTTCGAGCCCAGGGTGTGCCAGTCTGGCTCTGGCCAAGAGTCCCATTTGCTGCAGCCATTTGCTGTTCACCCCCCAGGGGGATGGGGGAAGAAGGCCAGCATGAGTTTGTCACGTGCAAGTGACTCTCAGTATCAGAGTTACGGTCGACAACTTGGCGAGTTCGGTCTTGAAGGAGGCAGTGTGGTATAATGGTTAGGGAACTGAGCTTGTAACGTTAAGGTTACAGGTTCAATCCCCAGGTGGGTTTGTACCCTTGAGCAAGTACAAGGGGAATTGGTAGTTAATATCCAGCTGTATAAAAGTAAAAGGTAAACAATTAGCCATCAAATAAAAAAATAAAAAATCTGAAATACATTATTTTGTAAAAATTTAAATTGAAAGCAGTGGCACTAACCCACTGAACAGACCTTTCACCCGTGGCCTATGGAATAAGATATCAATAGGTTGATAGATTTTGCATGTTAAAGAGCTTTTGCCTGTGATACTGCCCCAGGCATGGATACTCAAACCCACTCCTGCGCTTCAAAGTGAACGTGAAAATCTGTATGAGTGGGCCTTTGACAGACAGGAGTCTGGGCCAGCAGAGGTCCTATGCAGTGTGACATGTGTAATGACCCTCTGAGGGAGTGAGGGGGGGGGGTAGACTATTGATTCTCATTATTAGAGGAGTACAGAGCTGGCATAGCTTCAGACCTCACCCCCGGGGGGGGTAGTTCTTTGTTGTCGTTCCAGGTCTTGCAGACACTTTAATCTCTACTAATAGTTTTCTAATACGAGAGCCCACACCCTGGACCCCACACTTTGTCTCGCAGCCCAGGTCCTGCTTTGCTAGGGCAAAATTGACTCCCCCCATTGCTTGGCCTGTGCTGGGAAACGGGGGGTGGGCTGAATTGGGGGGGGCAGGGTGTGGGGTCTCGGCTCCAGGATGTTGAGGAAGCGATGGAGCGGTCCTAAACTGCTTTCTCATTGGTTCCGACTCAAGCTAATAAGGTTTATTATTATCTTGAGTTGAGACCAATGAGAAAGCAGTTTAGGACCAGTCCATCACTTACTCCTCTGGGAGGTGTAGCTAGCTGTGCTCTTTCCATTCCTGAGATGACTGAGGAATCCACCTTAATCCAATTGGAGCACTTTGGGTTGCTAACCAAGTTCCATTGTAGGAAAAGTGCTATAAAAATAAAATCATTGTTATTATTGTTAATAATAATACATACATAATAATGCATTATTTCTCTGTAGTTTATTGGGGACTGGTAACACAAATACATGAATAAATAGTTAATCCATCCAGGAGGCCATTGGAATCTTAAATTTACATTTGCATTTTAGTAGACACTCTTATCCAGAGTGACACAGTTCACATTTTTTTATATACAATCCATGTATACAGCTGGATATTTTACTGAAGCAATTCAGGTTAAGTACCTTGCTCAAGGGTACAATGGCAGGGCTCCACCTGGGAATTGAACCAGCAACCACTGAGTTACAAGTCCAGTACCCTAACCATTACACTACAATCCTGCCAGGAATCTTCACACTGTACCTAAACCCAAGAGATCTGGACAGACTCCTTCACTCCCGTCACTCTTGGCGTGCATAATTGTGTAAAAATCAAGGTGGCTCCCTGATGATGAAGAAGAGAACAGAAGAGTGGGCCATTATGTGCCTAGCAACATAGCGGGTGATCCCCTCCAACTCCAGACATTACTGAAGGAGAAAGAAAGAAACAATGTTTCTCAATGGAGACCTGGGCATTGAGTCCCGATTCCACTGCACCCATGTTGCTCCATGGAGACTAAGTAAAAACACTGATGTGACCAGTGAAGGAAGTACATCCTTTGCTGGTGGTGCAAGTTCCATCCTGCATATTGAAAGTCTGCAAGCCGGCCACAGCACTGCCTGCTAATCTTCCCAAATAAAGTCCCTGCTCATTTTACCAGTTCCCCCCCACCTTTTTCCATTTTACTCCCCACAAACAAACAAACAAACAAGTCTTCCTCCTATACCAGAGATATTGCCTCCCATAATTCCCTGCTGGGCTCCAGACCCATGCTGAAAGGGGACATCAAAATGGTAGACTGTTCCTTGAACTGAATTTACTTTGAGAAAACATTTTAAGATCTAAATACTGTGGGGGTAATGAAACAAGAGTTTGCTCTGGGAAAATCAAATTATATGAGAGACAGAACATAGCATCTATTTTCACTCTCACAGAGAAATATATTTCTGGTTTCTAACAGCGATGGCCCCATAGTCTTTTTGAGTGTCCAATGCATGACACAAGTCTGGACCATGAACCACCTCAGATAAATGCTTAATTGACTGGATGATTTTGGTTTCTGCCAGATACTTCACAATCACCCTGCAGTGCAAACTAATAAAGGTTGTATGAAGAAAAAGCTCCAAGATAAAGTTCACCTGCTCAGAATCTCACAGTGGAGCACATTGGCACATAAGCCATCACTGGACAATCACTAAAGTTTATTTATACAGCAGATGCCTTCATTATTATAGTCTGTTTAGGGAAGTATAGGGGAGCAATTGCTAGGGTTCCACAAAAATAATGTGTAAAATAATGTGAGCAAAGATCTTAGCGATCCCTGTAGATCTCCAAAACATGTTGGTTGGATATGAAACATTGGTAAAAAAAATTAAAAGTATGATTAGTTTCCTAGGCTTGGGACCTTGGTCTTTAGCTCAGTGGGCTAATCGTATGTCTTGTTGTATGGAGCGGCTGGTGAGATACCCGCAGCAGACCTAGCCCTTTTACACCAACACCCATCTCTCCCACACAGCCCTGAACAACATGGTCCTCTTCCACTCTTCCACCTCAGTCGCAGTCCCTGAGCAATGGCGGAAGGCAGTAATCTGGTTCCACTAATGCTCTCCACACATTAGCAGCACTGGGGAGCGTAGCCCATCCAGTGCCATTCAGAGAGCTAGGCTATTAACTGCAGTGTAACTGGACCCTCACAGCCCATCTGGAGGCTCCCTGCATTGAGAGAGGGAGGGAGAGAAATAGAGAGGAAGAAAGAGAGAAGAGAGAGAGAGAGAGACAAAGTCAGTGAGGGAGGGTGGGAGAGAGAGAGGGAGAGAGAGAGAGAGAGAGAAAGGGAGAGAATGATAAGGAGAAAGAGAGGGGGGAAAGAGACAGGGAGAGGACTAGAGAGAAAGAGGGACAGAGAGATATCCACCTTTCACTGCAGAAAGACATAGCTGGCCCATGAGGTTGAAACACTGTACAAGATGGAATCTCAAGCTGCAGGGCCGTGTCCCTGTTTTGATGCCATTCCTGTGCATTTGGGGATATGGTCTGTGTTATGAAACATGTCATTGAAGACAGTACAGGGCATCATCATTCCAAATAAACAACAACATCAGTGGTAAAAAAAAATACTCTCAGGCAATTGGATTGGACATCAAAACCCTGTGCAAAATACTTTCATTCTCATTACCAAGAGATTACATTTGCTGCTGTAAGTATAGTGCAAGCTGAAAATAAATCAAGTTCAAATCAATCCCCCGAAAAGAAACCGAAAAACATAACCTTATACTTGAGCCCTGATTTTGGTCTTGTCCTCTGGAGCGTCAACCCTTAACGCCCGTCTCTCACGTGCCTGCACCCAAAAGCAAAACCCCTTCCTCCCGAGCCACATGTCGACATGCATGCTGATCAGATTTAGCCCCAGACAAATGAGTGACAATACAAATCATATTACCCCAGCACTGCGGTGCCATGGCCAAGGAAAAGCCGATGATGAAGCCATATTAATCCCCATATCCTCCTCTCACCTACATTACCCCCCTCCCCCGTGATTTCCTCCCTGAAGGCCATTACAGAAATCAAACGCCTCCTTCAGATGCGTAATGGCGCTCGCGAACACATTTTCCAGGCATCGCCCAGGAAAAAGAAGACGTTTCAGATGAAGAGGGGGAGGTGACACTGCCACGGGTTTGCTAATGACATCATGGACATTGGAAAAGCTGCGTTTTTTTCTTCTCTGTGATATTATCTTGAGCTTGAAGGGTTTTTTTCTTCATGAGGAAAAAGAGAATGGAGCCTTACTGAAATATTATGATGAGTATTGCCTGGTCATCTGTCTGATGTCTAAAATATTTTATTTTTGTCGTTGTTATGAATTATTGCCAGTAATAGATGGAGGATATTGCAATTAAGTGTTGCAACCAATCATACAAGTGCATCTGTTGACATAGGTCTCTGCTCCAGAACGACAGCACAATCCACTGCACACAAACCACCCCCAGCAAACAAAGCACAAACAAACAGAGCTTGTGTAAATATTGATCTCCCCGCCAACACTTTTTTAAAAGCTGAACATTTCAGGGAGGGTTAGAAGAGTATGTCAGCCCACACCCATAAAGCTGTAATGAGCTGCTGATGACAGAAATGTGGTCTTAACTACGGAGAGCCCCCGTCAGCGTCCTACGCTGTGTGAAAGGTTGAACTTGAGATGTCCCTCCAGGTGTTTTTTCAAACCCCCAACCCCCCTCCGCTCCCGGCACTGGAAGTTCTGAGACCGTAGGTGTGCAGGGGACTTCCTGTCTGTCACCCCCCTCTGCAGCACCCACAGCCACTCACTCAGTGTCAGGCCATGGGCCTCGCTCCATGTCCCCTCCCACTCCAAGGTCCCTCCTGCTATGCAGCTCCTCCCACCTCATTGCCCCTCCCACTCAATGGCCCCTCCCAATCTCAGCCTGGGGCTCCTCCACACCTGGTTCCAATCATTATTAGAAATACTTTAACCACACCTTTAGACACCAACAGAACTCCTGCAGATCACTGATACTTTGAAAATACATTTATTTTCACCAATATTCAGAACAAAATACAGATTGTACATTTTGGTTAGAAACATGTTTGGTTGGAAATTCTCAGGGATCTGCAGGACTGTTCTCAAATTGTTACTGCCATCTAAAGAGTTCAGGTTAGTGAAAATACACATTTGACCCAGGTCTGCGCTCCTCCACCAAATGTACTCTTCTAGTGGGTTGTAAGGGAAGAACACAGAGAGAAAGAGAGAGAAAGAGGCCACATCCTGATGCCACCGAGTGCTGGGGTTGGTTGACGCTCTCCAGCAGTAGTTGGCAAGTCTAGAACCACCGGATCCATCTACCTCACCAGTGTGAGTTCTACCATTGCCAAACACCGCCAGGGAGCCAACAGTCCATCCAGGAGCCTCCGGACTAGCAGACCTCACGGAAGAAACCAGCAAAGAGAATCATCACACTCCTACCTGGGCTCTGAAAGCGCTCGAACACCAAACACATGTAGCGCATGACAACATCCGAAATCTGAGTATGAAATTGCAAAGAAATATTGAAAAATGGCTATGAAATAGGGGCATGTTTGTTTCAGCAGAGGTCTTCTTTTTAGAGACCACGCAGAGGATGCTGTGAACGGAACACATCTGGACAGCTGATCTGAATTGGAGGGGTACATATCACACATAGCATTGAATGTATTCTAAATGGATGAGCTGAAAGGAGGCATCTCGGACTGAAATTAAACGGCAGGTACATATGATACAATTAAAGTGACCAACAAACAAATCTGCTGGTTTATTCTCGATGCCAAACAGCGCAGCAGGCAGGTGCTCCGGGCCGTCTCGGTCTGGCATGTCCTCTCGCCGTCTGGAGCGCGTGCACTTGTGCGGGCTTCGTCTTTCTGACCGCGAAGGTTAAGCAGGCCGCAAGCATAAGAAATGTCCCCCCCGGTCATTCAACACAGGATGCTTTTTCAGTATGGCGTCTAAAAATGTGTCGCCTACGCGGTTTCAGGCATCCATCAGATTTCCACTTTCCACACTGGGGTCTCTGGTTACGCCAGACAGAACTCCCAAAATAGAAAATTAGCGATGCAGCAAACAGAAGAGGTGAGAGAGGACAAGAGCACCAATCAGGTTGCCCCTCAAATCAGCTGCGGACTCTCTCAATTGCATAATGAAATGGAAAGGTGGTGATTTGTGTAATTATGGACAATTATTGCAGAGTGAACATTTGTTTTTCAGTTCCCGAATAAACTACAGTGCTATACACTGTACAAAGAGATGACCACCCATTGCTCCTATAAACATGACATGGACAATCTTGCATTTGCAAAGAGGCAAAGCCTCAATTTAATTTTAGATGAAGTCAGATCAGTAGACTGCATTTGGCCTATTGTGACAAGATTCAGGAATAGGTTTCAGCTTGGTCCACTTTATATAAAGTGCAACTTCATCTGCAACCTCCTCAACTGCAAGCCAGTATTTTATACCCTACATACATACACACATACTATAGGAGGTTGCAATTACCGACCAGAGGAGGGCCATATTCCTCATTCATGAGAACTGGTAGTCTGTGGACGCCTGGAACGTTTTTGGGTGAAACTAATGTAGCGGTAACTTGAGGAACTCAAGCTACATTAAATTGTCGATGCTTGGACTTGCAACTACAGGGCCCAGCCTGCATTCTTGGACTTTGAGGACTGAGTCACTTGGAAACCTGTGTGATCAGGGTATCAGTCTCCCATGATTGGACATATTTGTATGTTTGCATATTATTACTAATTATTATAACTCCAATTCAAAGATGGAACAATACATTTATTAATGAAAATGTGTGTATGTGTATATATATATATATATATGTATACACACACACATACACACAGACACACACCCACTACCATATAAAGCCTAACAGCTCTGTATTGCCTTTGTGAAAATGTTCACTCTAGTGAGTAATGCGCACACAACCAGCCATCTACTGGCGTGGGTGAACTCCTCGCAGTCAAGTTGTGGATGTCCACAAGTTCCATGAACTTCAGTGTGATTATCTTCTTAGCGCCTACTCAGTTTTCCAATGGGCGTGTGTAATTCCCACATGCAAGCGAGGCTGGACGAACAGTGGCTTGCATAGCATAGCGCAAGGAATTAACACAACCCCGCTCCTCCGGGTGACCAAAGCCAGCTGCGAGTCTGTCTTTTCCTATATTGGCACTACACATAATTGCTCAACGGATATATACAGAAGCAAAAATGTGCTAGTGCCAAAATGGGCAAAGAAGAGAGTGGCGAGACGTTCAAATTCAATCACAGCGGAACTGTTAGGACACAACCATGCACACTTAGACCGGCAAGATGGGACCCCTCAGTCCAAGGAGCCCAGCGCTATCGAACACTCTCCTTCCTGAGAAGATGCTGTAGCTATTAGTCAAATGCACCCCATGTAAAAGAGGGAGAGAAAGGGGGAGAGAGAGAGAGAGAGAGAGAGATAAAGAGAGAGAGTTGGAAACTGAACGGGTATCTCCATGTGGTTCTTTCTCTGCTCTGTTTATGGCCCTATGGTAATTCACTGATGGTGTGTTTTCACAGTGAATTCTACCAGTGCCATACACAGAACAGGAGTCATTATCACCCCCAGACAGACAAATTCAGCACAGCCAGACCCCTCTAGAGGAGGAACAGAAAGGGACAGCACTGCAATAGAGAAAGAGAGAAAGAGAGATAAAGAGATATAGAGAGAGTGAACATCTCATGCTGCTGTGTTTCCATCTGACAACAGTGACGCAGTTCAATAGAGGCGTGGACAGAGACCGCTGTTGGAAAAATCGCCCGAGAGGAAAGCTTTGTGATGTGTGAGTGACGTCAACATCCTCCACTCAAACAGCCCCTCGAAATCCACTTGTACTTTTGCAGTTCCAGAAAAAACAATCGTATGGTCCCTAGCCATAGATTCATCTGCTTTTTTAAGCTATAGTGGAGCAGTGTGTTCATAAGCCACGGAACACTCATCCACAGTGGCCGTGGGTCTCCCATGTGAGCCGTGGATCTGTGTTTTCTGTCTGGGGATCAGTGCAGAAGCCTAACACCCAGACGACTCGTCTTTGATTAGAAGACAATGAGCATTCAAATATCCAGCGTTAAAAGCGAAAGTTTATTGGAATTGTGTGCGTTCGTTCTACGGAGCGGAAAACGGCGGACAATGCAATGGAAAACAATTGGTGCTCATTATCTGGCGACTCCTAAAATGACAAAATCCATCTGCCCTCAGCATCTTGACCACATTCCGGGTTTGTAGTTGAGGTATAGCTCTGCGTGTGTGAGAGACGAACTGCATTTTCTATTTTTATTTAATCCATTATGGGATCTTACGCCTCCAGTATTGATCAGATGTCTTCTCTGGAATTACATGGCTACAGCTTCACTATGCACAATGACTATTTATTTATTTGGCACATGTTTTTATTCAAAGCGACTTACAAGAGTGCATTCATATGGCTAGAGATCATTGCTAGAGCCATCAAATAGTTACATTTCAGTCCAATCATTGACATTAGCCGATGTTCATGCCACAAAACCTGTCATACAAAGGGAAGAGAAAGGTTATTACACAATATTCACAAATTATTATCATTTTTTTCACCTGACTACATGAGAAAACTCTTTTTGCAATGGCAAGTAAGTGGCACCAGAACTCTGAACTCTGAACGTCACACTACATCCATCAGGTCGCAGATATAGAACCCTTGCCTGGAAACGGGCACGCTTTGGCAGGAGTTTTGTCCCCTCTGCCATAGCATCACTGAACAAAATACCTTGATAATGATCATTTGCATATGAATATGACTGTGTATGTAGGCACAAATGTGGATGTACCCATGTGGGCGCATATTTAATGTATGTATATGTAATAGTGTTGTGTATATTTGTATTTATGTAATTTATGTGAGGCTTTTGTACAGACTGTGGCAACAAATTTCCTGCAAAGGACAATAAAGAATCTATCTATCTATATCTATCTAACAAAAATCGCTACAAAAATCATACGGAGGAGAGTGGATTGGCACTCTCCTCTAAAGGGGGAAATACAGTGTTGATACAGACCCCCCCGTGCATTTCAGAACCGGCTCCCGGCATAAACCGTGTGATCAGCCCTTCCATTCTCGACATGCAGGACAGGACTGGGTCCTGCTGAACTTTGAACGGCCTTCAATCTAGCAAATGATTTGTGCGCAGTGACGCGGGGCACCCGGTGAATTCAATTGGCGACCAAATAATGGCTTCAACCAACAACAGAGAGATGAGCCAGAAGGAGGTCTAACAGATTAGTTTCCAGGTGTGGAATCATCACCTGTCCCTGATCCAGCTAAAAGGGAAGCTGCAGATTTTCAGGTGTTTGAGATTCTGTATGGAATATGAATGTGTTGTCCTTCTCTCCTGAAGGAGCTCAAATCCCACCAGTGATGCTTTGAAGGCCTTAAGGACCAGAGGCCCGCAGAAGCCATCTCAGCTCTTCCGGTTGAGCACCGTCCCTACCTCCCGTTGAGCTCAGATTCACAGATGCTACCCAGACATGTCCTTGGATTGACATTTTAAATCACCTTTTGATCAAATTACCCATTTTGATACATTCCTGTTTCTTATAAAGGCTACAAGGAGGAGGGGGGATGTTGTGCTACCCAAAAGGTTTAGCACTCCTTAGAACTGACTGTTCTCCAGCAGCCAAGAGATCCTCCCAGATGAAATAATTGTCCTGTGTGTGTAGTACATAAGAGAAAGTTTCTCCTCTCGAGCGCAAAAAAACCATCCCTATCCTAATCCTCATCCATGTTGTCCTCTAAAAGTGAGGTTCCTGCCCAAAATCTTCTAGGCACACCTTGCCTGCAGCCAGCCGGGTAATCGCCCCCCACCCCCATTATTTTCCCCACCTCCAAATTGATAATTATTGACTAAATGGTACTGCCCCTGTGCCACCTGCACTAGTGCAACAGGCACTGCAGTTAAAATGCTGCATGCACTTAACCATCCCTCCCCCAACACTCTCACTAAGGACAACTGGTGACCTGTGGATGCCCATCAGTTTGTTGGGAGGAGCTTATGCAGCGGTAACCATAGGAACCCATGCCAACTTAAACCCACCCTATCCCTGGTGGGACAAGGCAAACCATGGGCTTCCAGTCATAGTGAGCCAATGACATAGTCCAGGCTCAAACCTGAGATTTCTAGGACTGTAGGACTGTGTACAGGTATGGCTCATAAACCAACCCCTATTCCTTCTACTCAAGGGTTAAGTCCCAGAGAAAGGAGGCCATACACACGTACCACACACACACGGACGTAGAAACATAGCCTACATTCTTTATGCACAGTCCAGTCAACATAGCCATGTTATTATAATTTAAAAATGTTTTACCACATTGCATTTTCTGCTTTAATCTCTCCGTGCCATCTGTTACAACAGCACCGAGGCAGCAGTGGCTGTACCAGTGGCAGTGAGAGCCCACCGCCCAGCCCAAAGCCCAGCCCTCCCTGGCAGACTGGAGGCAGCCATTAGCTCCTTCACCCTCAAGCCCCTGCAGTGGGCCGAGCCCACATTGATTCCAGCTCTAAAATGATGTTCTAAGTGATTTTTTAGATGCCCAAATGGCTCCCAGGGCAGGACTCATGTTGCCATTTCCTGGAGAAATCAATAGCACTAAAAAGCTGAGCAGAGGAGGCTCCATCAAGTCAGGATTGCACTCCATCTTTACTCCCCCTTTAGTGAAAGAGTAACAACTTCTGGAATGATCCCGATTCCCATAAATGTAAGAGCAAAGCAGAGTTGGAAATGTCAAATCCCCCTCCAAAAACTACAAATCTGTACAGATTATGATATGCACGATTACACACATCCATCTCAATAAGTCCAATTCTAAATAATGTATCACCCCTTTTCTGACAATTTGGCTACAACAGCCACAAATGTTTGTGACGACTTATGACAAACTGCATATGGTGCAATAAAACTACTGTGAACGTGTATTCATTGTTTTAATGTGATGCTGTTCAAGTGCACTTTAATGTGATCAGTTGTGCGAGAAGGGACATGATATCCCGTCCTTATAAAGGACGCCCGTCGTTGATAGGCCTAAGCAGATACCGATGAAAGTGCTAGTATATGAAGCATAAAGATTTAAAATAGTTTAAAATAGTTATTCATTAGAAAAGATACGATTTGCTAATAAAAAAGTATATAGTTCTCGTTTTTTCTGCAGATATCAGCAGACGTTGACAAAATATATTTTGAAAACGTAATGATCATACAGATTTTAAAATATATATATGCAATCATTTCTACATACGATATTACGTTGAAATTCGTCAACTAAGAAATGAAAATGAAGCACAATTAGAATGTTTCATGTTTCATTTTTTTTCCCCCCCAGAGTCAATTCAAGGTCAGTGGGATTGTGAAATTAAATTCTGAACACATCTTGCTGCTTAGCGAAATCATATTAAGACAAAATACATGTCCACGACATTTTATTTTACAATATATATTAATTATAATCAATTATAAAATTGTGATCAATGTATTATTTAATTAACATAAATTACGTCTTATAGGAGACGAGGTTTTAAATATTACAACCGAGGAACCAAGCGTGTTCGTTTATGTGAAACATTCTAACCTATTTTGTTATTTGATTGAATCATTCCATTGCAACTTTCCGTGTCCGCAGTTTAACCATCGCCGCGAGCATAAAGGTGCGGTCTTGCGTGCCTAGATAACACGGGGCTGCTCTATTCCCCCTTCTTCTAATTACCCTCAATGACAGTTGCAAAGCCCCTTCGGTTAATCGCATTGTCCGTGATTACGGAGTCTACACTCTTCCAACTTGAGTTATTTTGGGAACGACTTGGAAACACGAGCCTTCGGTCTCACTCAGAAATGGTTCTATGGGTTCAAGAGGGTAATAAACGTCGATGTAAGGTTGACTATGAAAATGTACTTAAATATACACAGAAAATTGGGCTTCTTAATATACCCTTTCTACGTCATTATACAAATACACACACCACGCTATGGCAATTCAACATGCAACGGACAATTGTTTGAAATAAATCCACCTAAAAGTCCCTATAAATACATATAAAAGAATAAAGCCTAGATTTTGTTGAACATGTTAAATTCGATTTTCATTTCAATTGGAATTTATTTCAATCTGGCCACATATCTGAACCACCATAAATGCAAGTGCTACAGTTAATTTTGTTTACTGTGCAATCAAACCAAATTGTTATCTCATGTTGTAATCTTGTAATCTCTTTTGGAAAAACAACCATCGTTTTTCGTTGGAGACAACCCAGCAAAATGTTACATTTGTAGCTAAATAACACAAGATTTATTAAATAAACACCCAATAGAGAGTAACGGACAGCACATCATTTTGAGATTTCACGTGACATATGGAAGATTTATTTCCATATACTATTCAAAGCTCCATGCTGTCTACTTCAGTCGGTAAAAGAATTAGAGGTCAGATTCTAAGAAACAAAAACGACAGTGTTTACTTCGACAGTCGTAACGCAAAAAGACAGTTTGTGTTGGAGTTGAAAGAAAAAAATATTTTGTCAATTTTTGTACAATAAATTGAATTGGAATAAAATGATGGGTTTTAATAGTTGCTTTTCATTATGTCGAAGTATATGCAATAAGATATATATGCAATTATATCTTAAACATGACTCATTATTTACCCAATCTAAACTCCCTGGATCGCATTATTTCTTTCTTCCCAGTATCAATTTGCATCCTGGTGAAATCAACCAAGGTACTACCTGTTGAAGGAATTAAATTGCATACCGCTTGGCACTTTAGAAAATGATGTTTAGAATTTGTAGCTCTTAACTCCACCATTATTTTACCGATGACTGTCTCGAGAGCACATTTCTTTCCTTTTATAATATTAGTAGTGAAAAGGCTTACCTGGACAAGGTGGTTTGAAACGCCGGGGCAAATGCTTGTATAACAACATCTGAATATAAAAGACAGATATTTTGTACCTATTGTTCAGAAAATCTCAAAAACTATAAAGATAGACTACATTAATAATAAAACATCTAGAAATCCTCCCGAAATAAGTGTTAAAAGTGAGACTATGGCCTGCAGTTTGGAACGCTTATTCGCGTCTGACTGCTCCCACCTCCGGTCTATGAAGACGCGCAGCAAAAAAAAAAATACGAATTCTGTAGGTGTGCCAAAAGAACAACAAATCAGCACGTACGGTCAGAAAATAAATATTGCTCACGCCTCAAATAATAAACCAGAATTCTCTAATACGACATACTAACTGCAGAATTGCAATGAAACAAAGAAAACAAGCCTGCTTTGCTAACTTCCTGGGTATCAAATGACAGCTTTCGCGCACTGATTTTGTACCCCTTTGCTCACTCGCTGGCTCTCTCTCTGACTGCCGTCCTTTGCCTTCACCTGTAGAATGGTTCGACCTGAGTCGCGGCTCTCGTACCGAGGTGCAAGCCCGTTTTACACCCCTTGTCCCCTCCGGGACAAACGGTTCTCCTTCTGCCACCAAGTAGCTCTGCCCGTTTGGATTGCGAAGGGAGGGATTTTTCCGATGGAAAAGATAATTAGTTTGTAAGCATCTTACCCCCAGTGGCGAAGGAATAATCCAGCCCTCTTCTGTCTCTTGCATTTTGCAATGTCACTGGCTCAGGTGCTTTTGTGAGGTGGAGCTCGCGGGAGGCAGGGTCACCTTAAGGGCCCTGGCTCCGGGCTCGCGGCCGATTGACGGCTAAACGGACAGCTGGCAGCAGATTGGTTGGTCTCCGGATAAATTGATTTCACGCTGCAACTTTTGGTACAACCCATTAGGTCGTATTGCGCAGAGAACCTAGGGAGACCCATCAACCTATCCCCGTTTTTGCCCGTGTATAGGTGTTTACAAAACATTTTTACAAAATATTCTCTATGTAGATATTTAAACCATTTTATTTTAAAATAGAATAGCTTGGTATGAAACTTGGCATTTTTTAAAATCATTTGAGAATTACATCATCAGCTATTCATCAGTGAAGAAAATATGCCCATCATCTCAACCAATTATATACCTAATAATAATAATAATAATATCTGTGAGAACTAGATTGAGAAATATTCTTAGTAATATTGTCATTGTAAACGTATATTAATCACGTTTTTAACAATTACAATTTGCCAGTGTTATTCTAATACCCTCTTACAAATATTTACAATAAGAAAACCACATTAAAGACATTCGTACGATCTGACATCTAAGCTTTACTATGACGCTACGGCTTTAGCCTTTATCCATCACTTGCTTATACGAAAGCAAACCATAATTCTAGGCTACCTGTTGTGTCTGAAGGGGCACTAGACAGGTGTTTACCTGCAGTGCGAGCACACAAAGAGCCACTGTCTGCATCGAGAGACGAATGAGAGAGGGAGGGGGAATAGGCGGGCATGTTAGACAAGGCATGCTCAAAGTGAATGAAAAAAATCGAGAGCACGTCCAGTTTAATTCGAAGTAATTTCGACTGTATGTCCGTATTTGTACGCACGTCATCTGACTAAAGGCAGATTTTAATTTATTGATACAGACTATGGGTCCTTAAAAATATTAAAACGTGACAATATAAACAGACAATGTAATAATAGTCATAATAGCCATAATAAAGCGGGTGTCTATTTTAACATTAATTTAGATTGGTGTAGAGAGACAAAAGATTCTCTTCCCACCCCACCCCCACTGTTGGATTAGATTTTTTTGTAGAGTTGACATACTGTTGAGCCTGCAGTCCATGCGCTGATAGAGTGCAGTAGGATCAAATAACCGTACCCAGATGGTCAATAATGAATAAGCTCTACAATGCTACATTGCACGTTTGCAAGACTTGGCTATATGCGCACTGCGCTTATTTTTAAGCGTTTGTCATTCAGAGATAGTTCAACACGGAACGCGCAGCCAAATGTATATCTTACAATTAATTATAATAGGCTACTTTTGTTTTTGTTTTAACGGTCCACAAACACATTGTAAATGCCAAACAACCACTGTTAAATTATGTATCGCATCAACCATAACTCATTATGCAGGCAAAATACTCTTACATGTCCTGGTGTTATTATTATTTTGGGGGTAGAATTCACCATAACCTGCAAGATAAACCAAACAGCCTGGAGTATCAATCTGTATAAAACGTCAGTAGAATTCTGTTGAATTTTGCTGACAGACATTGAAGTACAAACATGTAGGCCTAATGCTAATATGTTTGCGATCAATGTATTAAAAGCGCTTAGTATAATTTACACGCTAACAGAAACAATGCAGTCATTACTGTTACAACCTGAGGATCGTGAGTCGCAGCTTCCTCGTGCAGTGGCAGAGCTCCTAGAAGAAGACGTCATTCATTCCCACTTGCTACTTCGTCGATCGGCAAAGCCGAGCAACCAGGAAAACTTTGAACGAGGACTTCACATTGCCAGAAAGCGCACAAGACCAATTCACACACTAGTGAACCACGTCTGACATTCTACGGTCTTGCAGTTCAAATATATGCAGGTATGACCTACCCAGACTCCTCTCTGCTAGTTAACATGAGTCCATTTACCTGCTGTTGATAATTAGACAGACACCTTTGTGGAAAACAGACCCCATCTTTTCAAATGATCCGAGCGCTGCTTGTCTGGGAGATCAGATTACCCCCTTTTCAAACGGAGTGGTTACAGTGAAATCCATCCACGAGGAGTCATTGTTTCTTCTGTACATTTTAAAACAGGTACAGCCAGAGACGAACTCGAGCCGCCTCGGCCCTCTTGAAGCCACCCAATTGGCCTCGGCCTGATTGACTTCTGGAAAAAAGTTGAAATCCTAGGCGCATCGGCAGTGAATGAGGCAGAGACGGTGGCCGAGAAAATCTCATGAATATTTAAAATTCTCATTAAATTCTGCCCATCATGTCCGGGTCCAGATGACGTTTTGGTTTAGCTTTTCACATCTGCCCAAGAGGTCTCAGGTGTAATGCTAGCACACCTGTGGCACGATTTCTCTTGTTTTGGACGTTAGGCGATATGGCCTCGCGAGACAAAGGATGCCAACAGATGTAGTAGCATACTTTGCATTGATGACACACGTGTATAGAAAAATTTGCTTTTTGGATTAGGAAAGTAAACAAACGTGTCCAGGACGGACTCATTCGATTTGTATTTGATTTTGTTCTTTAATAGCTATCATTAACTCATTGACACCACTGTCGCACCCACAACCCCACGGGCATCTTTTAAGCAGGCTAACTCTTTCTTTGACCTATGGCTATCCTAAGCGTGCAGAACAGATTGGCCAACGTAAAATTAACAACCTTTTAAAGGGGTTCATTAAAATTAATTGCCAAGTGCTTTGTATTTTTTATCTCACGAACTAAATGTGTAGTTACCTCAGTAACTAAATATTTAATTAAACCA
The DNA here is from genome assembly GCA_029706075.1 of Aldrovandia affinis. Taxonomy (NCBI): domain Eukaryota; kingdom Metazoa; phylum Chordata; class Actinopteri; order Notacanthiformes; family Halosauridae; genus Aldrovandia; species Aldrovandia affinis. The sequence continues at coordinate 3,128,730 of JAINUG010000006.1, forward strand.
AATGTTTCTTTATAATGTGCAAATGTAAGAAAATAACGTTTTGTGTTCAGAAATGATATATATGCAATATACATACAAGAGCTATTTTGGGACAAAAGCGTCAGTGTCTGCACACATGTCACTTTTTAAATTAGATTATATATTATATTATAATATTATATTATATATTATATTGATTGTTTAACTCTCAGGTGAATCTGAATCACTCGTATTAATAAACTCTCTTTTGGGTTGGTTTAGGCCTACTTATTTTTCACTGTTCACTTCATTGATACACTGTGTGTATTTTGTTCCTTAAAGGTAAAATGTAAGGAATTCGAATCTGTGGTTAATTTTTGTTCATGTAGGGCCTATTATTATTATCTCTGTGTGTTCTGTGTGCCTTTATACGACATGGGTCTGCTCAAAACATTCACTCTCTAACCATAATCTGTGCTACACAGATTTTCGGTACACAATTACACCACAGCAAATTGTCGTTGGCTTGCGGTTATTTCCTATTCTAAGGTGGTTCTAGGTTTTACACCTTCCCCTGGGTTAACGGTATTTGTTTATTTCAATGAACGCTTCTCACACGTAAAATATGCCCAAAAAGACAAAAATAACCAATGAAGTGGAACACTTTAGCCTCCATTTTTAATTGATCATTTCATTTGGACTAAATGTAGGTTACTATTTATGTCAAAAGTTGACCTTTCGTTTGATTACCATGAAAGCAACAAAAAAATTGTCTATTTGAATAAAGAAATGCAACTTTTAAAAAAACCATTTGTTTCTCAGATGGATTAGATTCGCCGAAACGAGGGAAACCGACGGAAGCCAGTAGTATATATCCTGTATTTTTAACCGAAAGGGAAACGACTGAATGATCAGATTGCACTATAATTAAGGCGAACGAGGGCACGCCTTCAGCATATGCGAAATACAAGCGAAACACCCTCTTGCTCGTGCTCGCGCAAATTAAACCCGCGAGGGCAACCGAGGGACGCGCGAGTCATTGTATTTCTTTAGATTAATGTGCGATTTATTTATTTCATAGATTTTTTTTAGCGAATAGGAGATTACAGACATGTCCTTCATCCAGCGCGTTTTTGCGCTGAAAACAGGGAACACTGATAATATTCTAGGATGGTTGCGGATTAGACAGAATGGAATTAACCCACATGGGCAGGGACACAGACCTAGTAATATGTTGCAAATACAAAGCAGGAACAATTCTGGATACCGACCATTTGGCGCTGTAAAACCGTTCCCCGCGTGAAGATCGTCTAAAGTGTATTTGCACGAGCGGTTATTCTGGAATGTGAATTTAATTTGTGTTATTCCAGCAACCAATTTATTCCAGTTGATAACACAATATTCAACAGTTTTGGTCAGATTGTATGTCGACCTGTACTTTTACCAACCTTGTATAAAATATGCCTAAATTATTGTCTCTGCAATATCTACCGACATTCCATTTCTTTCAGCATACATGATTTTATCTTGAAGAAATGCAATAAAAACCTCGTTTAAGATTATTTTAAATATATATTAAAAAATATAGGCTACATATTTTTCAATCCATCGTTTTATATCATGGAGACTTGGTCTGTCAATGTGTTCAGATATTGCGTGTTAATTGTTTACCATTGACATCTCAATGATATAATTTGCCGGGTTAGGAGCTGTCCAAGGTACACGCTGAAATCTATCACTACGCTGAATTGCAAACATTTAAATCGAGCAAAATTCATTAATTCAATTTTCTCTGGCTAAAAGTGTTATTTCTCGAATTAAATGCTGACTCGATATCATTAAATACAAATATATACAGGTGATACATGCTAGTATTTTATATATATCTGTAGAAATGATGGAAAACAGAATACTATGGAGTATGTTGTTCGGTTATGTTGAAAGATATAGAGAATGTTCTCGGTGGTTTGTTGGATATATTCAATTTCCCACGTGCTTTAACAAAACGTAGCTCAAGAGTTTCAACATTAATATTCACACTTCATAACAGTAAAAACGCATGCACTATTCAATGGTGCTTTCCTCGGTTCACTCATTGCTTGGTCCTTCTCGCATTCGCTGCGCCTGGCTATGAGATGGTGTACCTTTCCGGCCTCTTCTTTTTCCAGGATCGGATGCTGACGATGATGCAATATTGATGCAGGCGGATTAGAAGGTTGCGCTGCTGATGGGAATTAAGCAGGGCGGTAATCCATCAGCGCGAGCGCTTCATCCTCGGGCTCGCGAGCCAGTTGAAGCCTTCCTTTTCACATTTCAGAACAAAGCAGGGAAATGCTTGAAATGCCTTGTCTCTTATTTCGAATTAATACGCCAACCCAAATAGCGAATATATCGTATATAATTCATTTCTAAATGTATTGTTGCTTTGTATAGATTGTGTTAATAAGTAAAGTGGACTACAAACTCAAATTTATCTTACGTTTTTATTATTTAATTTGTTATATAATAATAAAGGGACCGTCGTATATATGGGTGCAAGTTATTTGACTGCTTTTTACACATTTTTAAAAATCACAAGGTAAAATGACTACAATCTCGAACTGCACCAGGCCAAATCCATACATCTGATGGTGCAGAATTTTGGTTCAACGTCATGTGAATAAATTGTGAACTTTTGAAACATTTTCACATTCAATTTCAAGTGCCAGGATTTAATTATCATTTCTATATTTTGCCTTTGGGCCTTATTACATGCTCCAGTCTTGGGTCTCCTCCTCAATCATTTTCATAATTCAAACAAATTATTGTAATTAATTTCAGCAGCCAGAAAGCTGACAGTGTAATTGCGTATATGAGGAACAAATATAATAACACTTGGCTAAATTAATCATTCGTAATTAAAGACCAACTGCAATACAGAAGAATACAATTAGGCGTTCAGACATGAACTGCAGTCCCACAGTGTATGACCAGTGGTTATCCAATGCTTCTGTATAACAGCCTAAAACCACTAGAGCTATGTTAAAAAAATATATGCTGACATCCTTCATATTGAAATCAATTTCTGTTCACTGTGTCACTTTTCAAAACCAATTATTTACCTCCTGTTAACAACGGGACAGTTTTCTGCAGAATTGGGGTCTATCTGGTTCGCAAACCACTTTCAAATAAGTGATGCAGGTTCTTCCCTTTTCAAAGGAAGGTAATACAAGCATTTAAGGTATTTTTTATTATTTTCCTTCCGAACATAATAAGACCTCTTAGCCATAATAGGATATGTTATCAAGGTGGTATAAGTCTGGGTGGACAGTTTTTAAACTGCTCCCCCACTGGAAGTTCTACATAACCTAATTTTGTGATTTATGCTTTTTTTATTGACAGTTATCCCTTTCATATGCTCTGGCAATAAACGCTTTAAAAGCTTGTTATGGCACTTACGGCTGTTTATGCTGGTAATTGTTTGTTTGGACGTTTACGGATTATTGAAAAGCCATATGACTAAATGGGCAACATAGTTTAGAATGTAACACATTTCCATTGCACACTTATGTGATCTAGAAAGACACTCGGGAAGAACATGCAGAGAACTCAAGGTCTGTAGCTCAATCTATACCTCCATTTAGCATCTGAAGGAAGTGGACTCTGCCGATGTTTAAAGGCTTCACTGTGCTGGTGAGCAGTACCCTGTTCTTTTTTTCTTATCAATTTTGTTTCAGATTTTTACAGTTTTTCTCCCAATCTGGTAGCCAATTATACCCTCTATTTCTTTCAATTTACCCACCCTCCCTCACAAGCCCGCTGCTCCTCCTCGGAGGCAAGCCTGTTTTTCCCGTACAGGAACACCTTTTGTGCTTCTTGCGAGCCCATGCCCCTCACCCTCCCCCTCAGCCAATTGTCTCCCGATGGGACTCTCGGCCAGAACCGGACTTGCACAGCCAGGTTTCGAACCGTGGCTGCAGTGGGCAACTTGCATTCCAGGCAAATGCTTTGACCGTTACGCCACCCGAGGCCCCTAGCAGTGCCTTGTTCTATTATATTGCACACAGAGGCAAGCGTGCCACTAAGCGTGCCACTAAGCTCCCACTACACTGTAGATGTTAACTTTCCTTCATGGCCTGTTCCTCCATCATATTCACAAATTGTCATGTTGCCAATATTACAAATATAACTGCTGCAAAAATGTAATGGCTCAGAGAAGGGGGCGCCTCTGGGAAGTGAAGATAGCTTTCATAAACACACGGGCGCCTGCGCTCTCTTACACAGAGAACAGGGCACCGCGGCACTGCAGAGCCTTTGGTTCTGGGGCGTATGGATACAACACAGCCAAGCTGAAGCATCAGTGCAATTCATCATCCTTCAGTAAATGGGTCTTAAGCAGTTACTAGCAGATGTTGATTTGCAAAGATTCCCTCCCTTTCTTGGGTAGAGGCAATAGATGCTATTTTGCGAGAATGGACCTGCAGCGAAAACAAAAACAAATAAAAATCTCATCCCTTTTAAAAGAACAAATTTATGGCGGCCATTATAGTTCTGCGTATCCACGTACGATTCGGCCAGCTCAGCCTCTGCACAATTTCATTTGACTTCTGTCATCTGGGTGTCCTTCTTAATCAGTGGGTCATCCATTAATAAAGAGCACGGATCACACTGCGTCAGCTCCCTCTGTACCTGTGAAACAGAGCCGGGAATCTGAGCCGCTGCCACCCAGTCAACCAATTACACTGAAAACAAAGAGCGGCCAGCTAGGATATCACCCGGGATGGCATTTCATTGGCGAGGGGCTGATCTCCCAGTCCCATCTTCTGGCAATCACATTTATTGGAGGGGTTGGGCAGTCGCATGGAAAAAAAGAGACGCTTTTGTATCCGCGGTCATCAGAAGGAAATGTCTCTCAAGAATACCGATGGCACGCACGCGCCGTTGTTTTGGCCAAAGGCAAAACCCGAGTCCCTTTGTAGTCTGGTTTTGATCTCCTCTTGGGATCTGACAGGTTTATTTAATCTGAGAGGCATAACCTTTTTCGAATGTGACCTCTCTTTTGGGCGCGTGCTCAGAGACAGGCTTACAGTGACGTTAACCGCGCGCGCGACCTTTTCACAATGCGCCGCTCCGTCACCGTGTGCAGGCACACAGTAGGAGCGGGCCAGGTGGTGACAACGCGCTGCTCTACCCCTTTGGTTCTTCGTGGGAGTGTTTAAGATTTCTACAATGAACAATTTAGGCACTTGGCAGATGCTTTTAACCAAAGCGACTTAAAATGGCTAGAGAATCATCGCTAGGACTAGACTGCCGTTCAAACAGGGTCGTTGATGACATGCATGCCGCACGACTTGCATAACAAAGGGAGAGAAAGGTTTTTATATACAGTGCCCTCCAGAATTATTGGCATCCTTGGTAAAGACGAGCAAAAAAGGCTATGGAAAAAATGTCACCTCATATTTATACCCCAATGAATCAGAAAGTCATAGATGACCACTTAAGAGGTCCTAAAGACTATACTTCATTTAGATTTGAATCATAAGAATTTCTAAGGGTGCCAATAATTGTGATACACGTTTTTGAGAAAAATGTTTATTTTTGGATAAGGATTTGTTTTTCTTTGAATCATTTTATTTCAATTAGAGGTTCGATTTCTCTTATATTTTGAGTGTAAGATCAAGCCATGAACAACAAACAAAAAAAATCATAGCCTTTTTTGCCCATCTTCACCAAGGGTTCCAATAATTCTGGAGGGCACTGTATATATTTATTTAATTGAAGCATAGTCTTAAAAGGTGACTTTTCAAGATTTCAGATTCCTCTAAAACAACAAACTCAACCAGGCTCAAACATAAACCCAACATTCTCACTTTTGGAGAATTTCTAATAATCATTTTTCACTAAAACATAGATTGTACATGCACGTACAATAACATTATAAATGGCAAAATTATTTTTCTACTTTTTAAGGAACAGCCATAAATTGCCCTGCATGACTATGTATAGAATAATCAATGAAAAGGCACAATACCCCAATATTCTATGAATGAATTATTACAATAAAAAAATGAATTAAATTAAAATAGAAAGCTCTGCTGGAAGTGGAAGGCTTGCATGGAAAATACTACTTAAAATGGTATGTAGACATATCCAGATTAGATTTTGACTGCACTGCGCATTATAATGACAAAAAGTCTAAATGATATATATCAATTCTTCATGAAAGCGAATCACAAAGAAGCATTTCCACAAGGACCTGCAATAAGGCCGGGCCAAACAAAAGCTCTTAGTAGCCTTTTAAGCTGTTCCATCACTTTGAACCCTCACTGGGGCAGGTCACATGACAACCAAGCTCCGTTTTATCCAATCAGAGATCAAATGTAGATTGGCATTACATCACCAACCCTGGAGCCCACGTGACCTCTGAGCCCTGGTCCATCCAATCAGAGGGGCCGTCCATAGATTGACATTACATCACCAACTCTGCAGCGCAGCCCACCTGACCGGTGCACTGCGGATAAACTGGCCCTAAATATTTCATTGAGGAGATCGGGTTTCAGTAACCCTGCAGTTTGGGCCTCCAGAAAGTCTGCTCCCTCCCCCCTGGATCACTAGTCCTCCCCCAGCTACCGAGCTCAGAGCCTGGGGAAGGCATGTGCCATGACACCAGGCCTGAGAGCCAGACAGAAGCTCACCGCGCCAGTGCTTCCAGAAAAACAGTCTCTCCTCCCCCACCAACCCCTGCACAGACAATCGACAGTGTTCTGCTGGTGAAACAGCGCTGCTCTGTGCTGCCTGGGTCTGCGGGCGGGGGGAGGCGGGTGAGAAAGCCAACACCAGTTCACCGGAGAGACCTGGTGGGGGGGGGAAGGAGGAGGAGGAGGAAGAGGAGGGCCGAGAACACAGATGCACCTCTGCCCCGTCTCTGTCCCTGTGACCGACAGGGGTTCCATCCCGTCTCTGTCATTTCTCAGTGGGAGTGGAGGTGATTTAAAATTCAGCCCTTCTGAATATGAGAGCAGTCTGTACAGACGGCTGAACGACGGGAGAGACTGACCCTCCTTTGCTGTGCATGTGCCGTTCTAACGCAGCCCTGTGTGGATGTTTGCATTTGTGTTGATGGGGTCCAATGCAGTGCTCCAGTGTTACCGGCCCCCGGAATGACATCAGAGTTTAACTTTTCCCTTACCACCTACACCCAGATACACTGCTGTTGCTGGTGAACCTTGCTCATTTTTACATTTACATTTGAAGCATTTAGCAGACGCTCTTATCCAGAGTGACTTACAAGATGTACTCCCCAGACTTATTCAACCTACCCCTGGTGGGAAGGGGCCACTTGGGGCAGTGGAGATTTTACCGCGGGTGCAGGGGGTGCATTTGCACCCCCTACTGTTGGGATGAAAATATTACAATTTTCAAATCGATGTCAAAAAACATTTAAAAGAAAATGATTTCTGCCCATTGCACCCCCTGTTTTAAAACCCTAAAATCGCTCCTGACTTGGGGCCTACCGCAGTGGACTCCCGCTCATACCCATCTGAAGGCAAAGACAAAGCAAAGGCTTAAACCTGCAACTGTAGGGTCCAACTGTGGAGCCCCATATAATCCTATGGCATTTGAATTTGTCAGTTAAAGGCAATGCTGAACTTTACACAGTCACATGGTACATTCCTCAGGCAACAAAATACACCAGTAAATATCTCAGGGGTTTTGATATCATGTTTTAGAAAGTGCTGGAGAGAGAAAGGAATGAGGAGCACCTATGGAATTCATGCATACAAAAAATAATCAAAACAGGTTCATTTTAAAATAACCGCATGCCAGGCTAAACTGTTTGACAACTTAATTCATTCATCATTCATCATTCCTTTATTGACAGATCAACCAGAAAGACGGTCCAAACTCAGTTTTCCCAACTCCCCCCAAAAAACCTTTTGTCATGGGGGAGGAGGAGACAGGACAGTGCTGGGGTCTGAGGGAGAGACTAGGTCCCGTATTCATAAAGCGTGGGTCAGGGTAAGAGTGCTGATCTAGGATCAGGTTTGCCATGTTTCATATCCCAACCGTATCCATTATTAACTAAAAGGCTTAACGGATCCTGGATCAGAACTCCTACTTTGAGCTACAGTTTATTAATACGGGCGAGGAGATCTCCCACATCGGATAACTGAGTGACGCTCCGGCGTTGCGACCCAGATTCCCTCTTTGGAAACAGCTTTTAATCACTACGCAAAAAAGGAAAATTCTCATTACATTCATTAATTCCACCCATCTCGGCCAAGGGGAAACGAAACCGGAAGGGAGTGCATTCGTGCGTGACGGAACATTTTGCCGGAGCAGATTAAATTGCCTTATGTCACAGAATTTATTTTTACAGTTACTGGTTCTTTTGACGATAGTGACGTGAAACGGGAGGCCGACACGAAACTGGAGCTGCTGTGCTTTAGCGCCCTCTTCTGGTCACTATAGGAATGTTAAGGGCCATAAAGGCTCCAGCTTAGGTTTCATGACCTCATACCAGGGGCGTTTTAAAAAGTAAAATTGCGATTATTTATATTTAGAATTCCGATGGACTTTTCAGAACAACTGAGACGTCATCAACTAATGAACATTTGATCAACTTCACGTTCTTCAACGGGGAACTCTAAAGTAGCCTACAGGAAGAGCTTCACTTGTTACCTGTGTGTTGACCAGAACCAATTTCACCCCAAGATGTATGCATAAGCACCATCAGGTCTATGTAAATTAACCTCGGTTCACTACTGGGCTTGGGAATTTCACGCGGAAACGTTCACAGAATTAAAACTTTTAAATGCCAGTGAGCTTTATTTCATAATGGCGTCTTTGTTTTCCGTTTCCTTCTGTTGAGCTGCCCTCTAGTGGTAAAAAGTTGTAGTATTGACAGATAATACAAAAACATCACAACACCAATGACCAAGGAAGGAGGTTTTTCTTTATAAACAAAACTAGAATGTGCATGTCTGGTCAGCAAACCAGAAAGAGTCTTCTCGTCTTCTGTAAACAAGACAGGCATGAAACAATTACTGTGATCGTAACAAAGAGAAAATAGGTGCAACACAAACGAGGCCTACTTCTCTTTGCTTTTTAGTCACTTCGCGACTGACTGCTCCGTTTCAAGCGGCACTTTAAATCACAACAACCGCCGTCTTCCAATAAAAAGACAGTTCACTTCTGTTTTGTACACATTTAATGCGTTTTATTAAAAAAGAAGTTATTACAGTTTATTTGTACACAACTATTTAAGAGGTTATAATCCTATAGATAGAGGGCATTTGTCCTTTGTGACACGCAAGCCCACTACATAATCACAATGCAAAGAAATAGGGAGGGGGAAAAAAAGAAAAAGTGGAAGATAAGGGAATGGAGGACAAGAGAGGGGAGGAGGCGAGGATTTGTCTCAGGACGGACTCCAAAACGCCATTTCAACTCCTCAAGTATAACACACAAACACACACGTTAGGTACCAAATATTAGAGCTGCTATGGAAACGTCGCTATGGCCATTTCCAACCCGGCACCGAAGCACCGAGGCGCCGACGCGGTGCAGGCAGTCTCGCGGTCAAAGGAGCACAGACAGAAAGCGAGGGCAGCCCCGCGCCGATCGCATGCACGTGCACGGAACGGCGATGGGAAGCCGCAAGCTCCGGAGCTGCTGACGGAAGACGGAAGTTTCTCTTCGCGTTGCTAAGAGGCAAGAAGCAGCCACCGCCACTAAGCTGAACTGTACACTCAGGTACGTGACTTGTGTGTGTGTGCGTGTGTGTGTGTATGAGTGTGTTAGAATACAGAGGTCAGACTCACAGTCACACCCACAGCCTTGTAATACTTGATGCAGACAGTAGCCATGTAAAATATGTAGTAAAACTGGGTCACGCCCCCTGTTAGAAAACAGTCTCATTTACTTTGTGGGTATAAACAAAAATCCTGGAACAGAAGAAATGTATATATATTTTTCAGATTTTTAATTTCTTTATTAAAGTTACAAGGGAAGCACATTTATTTTAAATTTCCTTCAAAATCGTTTCAAAATGGCCTGGTCATTTAGTCCTTGACATGAGGGTTTAAAACAAACAAACAAGAAAGGTTATAAATATCATATCCCTCATGTTGATTTGGTTGGGTGGGTGGGTGGGTGGGGAAAAAAAGAAAAGGGGCCTACACAGATTGTCCCACATCATCGTTGCTTTGTGCTGCTCAATGTTTACCATAGCGTCAGTGTGGTTGAGAAGGGGCTTGTGTTTGTGGCCTAGTTCCACAGGACACGAATGCTAACAGGCTGAAAGGCTACACCCACAGCCAAAGAATTACAGTGCTCGAGTTCCCCTCTCATGTTCGGGAAAAACCCCTGCAAGGCTGGATGTGCACTGTGCAACCCTGTGCACTGCATGTGCCTTTCAATGAATGAATACAAGCGTGTTACACAGCTCATCTTTAATTATTTTCATATTTTTCCTCCTCTTAATTGACTGGAATACAATACTGCATAAATTTGAAGAAATAAAGATATAAAAACCTGCAAAAAAAAAAAAAAAAAGTCAAAAAAAAGAAGAAATATTCAAGTGTACTCTTCTCATATGGTACAATATAGATGAACCACCAACACCCGTCTTATAACAACGGTGTCCATTAAATATCAGTTTTTTTTTCTTCTTTCTTTTATTAAAAAAAGAGCCCCTTTTCCTACCATGAATAAACAGACAGCTCAGGGAGAGAAGGATAAGCCAACTCAGACAGGCAAACTGAAAAGACCAAGTCACAATGCTCAGTTCTGCCTGCTCCATTTCCGAGGAGGTTAAGCTCAGGACCCTGGAATTGGCCCGTTCTGTTTGGCCTAAATCGACAGGTTGAGCTCATTATGATCCAAAGCCTGAGACCGGACTGGAAAACCCAGTTTACTTTAACGGCCATGACTCAGGTGAATACTGAAGAGAAGAAGAAAAAAGAAAAAAGAAAAAAAACCCAGCAAAACAAAACCAAGGTTAATCTTTTATCCCAGTGTGGCATGGATCACATCGTGCAGGTTTAACTTTCAGCCTCTGCGTGTGTGCAAAGACAATCATATGCATTATGCTATAATTCCCCATACACAATTCTGTTATTCTGTGCCCCAAAATAAAAAGCAATATTTGTAGGCTGAACTCAGACATCAGCTGACCAGTACAAGCCTGCTGAATTTGCATAAAGGGACAAGCAGGGATGTATATATCTTTGGAATATCTTTTAAATCCACAGAATAGACTAACTTAAATCAAACATCTTTTTTTAAATTCCTTTACAGGACATTAGCTCAAACAAAGCTATTTCTATAAGTAATAAAACCATACTTTTTTTTATTGAATTCACCACCCAGGAAACTAACTATCCCTACGTAAGTCAAACACCTATTTATATAGTTTAGCACAAGCGATAGGCAAGTTTAGAAGTTCAACAACTTTAGCAAGGAACTGCAAAGTTTCCCCACCATAATTCCCACCTTCTAGTGAAGAGCAACCAAGCAAACCACTAAGCTTTACATACGCAACTCTAGCCTCCAAAGAGAAGCCACACAAGCTGGAGTTTTTTTCTTTTTAATATCATATTAGCTCAACAAAGCCCTACACAACTTCACTTCTGTATCATGCCACATTGTACAAAAGGATGTTTCGAAGAAGGACAAAGAAAGAAAAAAAAGAGAAAAAGAGCAGTTTTCTGAAAACTGATGCAGATTTCATAAAATTGGGGGAGGAGGGGGCAGGCAGACTTATTTATTTTCTCCTTGTTTTCATAATAAAAAAGCAAAAAGGTTGTGCTTTGTGGATGCGGACGAGCGCCGCGCCCACCCCCTCGGCTGCTCTCTTTACGTTGCCGTCACTTAAGGGAGAGTAACGCCCGAGCCAAGAGACGGGCAGGGCACGTCCTGCGGGTGGGAGCAACTCCAGGGGGTCGTCAAGGTAGTCGCGCGCCTGGGGTTCGATCGCTTTCGCCTCGCTCTCTCTCATTTTGGGGACACGGGACCCTAAGCTCTCCCGTCCCAACAACGTCATCGACTGCCCTCTGAGCGCAGCAAGGAAAAGGGGGGAGGGGGCAAGGAAACCAGGCAGAGGAACGCACACGGGAACACTGTCGAAAATATTCGCTGGCCCTTTTTACAGCAGATGCAAGTCAGGTGAGACACGCCGACGCGCTGCTCTCTGCGCTGAAAGCGGGCAATGAGAACGAAGCCCTGAACGTCAGCGGATTAAACATACCGGCCCACTGCAGCTGTCAGAAACGATACCTTCCTTAATGTTTCTATTAAAACCTGCAGGTTCCGTAAGGCTCAAACGGGAAACGTGGCCAATCCGGCGGGGTGGGAGGAGGTACGGCGGGGGATCAAAACGGGGGCTTGCAAGGGGGGGAAAGAAAGAAAAAACAACAACAGCTCTCGAAGCTGCGTCGCCTGCCGATTTTCAGAACTCTCCAAATCCACAACCTCCAACTGAAGAGAACCAGCAGACAGGAGACAGGCAGCCGCTAAGACAACAGGGCCATGTGCCAGAGTGCAAGGGAGCAATGAGCAGTGAACCTGCGGGACAGGGTTTTACGTATCCAATCGATTCTTAACACTTTATTTAATTTAAAAAATGAAAGGGCAGGGGGGGACAAACAAACAAAAAAACGACTTTAAAAAGGGGCTTAAGAGGCAGGAAACTTCTGGTCATTATCCGTGACATGACTATCAACAACATCGTAGCGTTTCCACGGTGCACTGGTCACACGGTGAAGGTACGTGCTCCCCTCGACCTCCCGGGTAGAGGCCTCCGTTTTGTTCTATAGGTTTAGTCACACGTGAGTAAGGTAGACCAGGTGGGGGGGGGTGGGGTGGGGGTGGAGGATGGCGGGGGATATTGATCACATGCATTTGAGCTATGCAGCTACCAAAGTGGAATGTGGGATTGCTATGCGCCTCGGGGGGAGAGAAATGACCAAGAGATGAAGAACACCTAAGAGGGTGAGATATACACCGATGCTATATCCATAAAAATCCTTGTTTTTAGTAATAAAAAAAAATTGCCTTGTTTAAATATGAATATTATAAGTCTGCTTCTCATGGTTAGGAAATCACATAGTCTCTGTGGTTAAGGGTGCCTCTTCATACTACAATTCCATATCCTGCGCCTCGTCTTCTGAAAAATCCGACATGGAGCTCTCCGATGAGGAGTCCCCGGCTCCCTCCTCCTGCTCCTTCAGCGCCTCCTCTGTTGCATATTTCTGGATGTACTCTGCAGGGGACAGGAGGGCACACACAGCGGCACTCAGAACAGCTGCAACTGCTGCACATGGCACCATGCAGCACAAACGCACGCACGTCTACACACACACACAACATGCGCAGAAAAGCACACACAAACACGCACAGTTGTGCTCACACACACACATACATATACAGGCACACACACACACACACACACACAGTCGTGCTCACACACACCTATACATATACAGACACACACACACACACACGCACACACACACCTATACATATACAGACGCACGCACGCACCCACGGACCCACGCACGCACGCACACACACACACACACATAGAGTGTACATGTGCACACCTGCATACACACACACGCACAGGCAGTGTGTCAAGCTCAGATTAGGTGTCAGAGCAGGAGACATATTCAGACACAGACACATGAGCACTGCTCCCCAGGGGAAACATGGCATGACAGCCTCTGTCTCACAGGCGTACAACAGCGGTCACTCAGAGCCGGAATGGAGGGGAAGAGCGCCGAGTTTGCTGAAAGCACACACTGAGAACGGCATCAAAGTCCCTGCGGCTCTGTGTCTGTTTCCACGAAAAGGATTTTCACACCATCACCAACGTCCATTTCGCTCTCGTAAACTGACCGCATTTAAAACATCAGTGCCAGTGTCTGAGACCGGTCATGAATATCGACTAAGCTGTCATCAAAATACAGCACGTTTTGCTGTAAGACTGACTGATAATGTGTGCACACACACACATATACATATATATGTTATATATAAAAAAGAGAATAAGTCCCTCGCCGATCAAAGCCTTTGGGGGGAAAAAACCCATATAAAACGTTCTACTTACAAGAATCAATCTCTGATGAGACTGTGATCACGGCGGGCAACCGTGACTACAGCGTCTCGGCTTGGCGACTGACTTTCATTATTTTTTTGAGGTTAGCAATGAAATGCGTATCAATTAAAGACTAGTGAACAAAAGGGTGATTCAGAATAAGAACCTGCACACAACGCAAGGCTTGGAGGGTCTTCTCACCTTTAATTTTCTGTTTGTATTCCTCCGGCCGATGGAGGTACATGGCTGCCGCGTCCCCATTCAGGGGATCTATGGGATTGGGGTAGGCCAGCAGCTGAGGCAGGAACGATTCAAAAATATTGGTAAGATCTGTCCGGAAACAAAAAAAGGCCACAAAAATCTCATGCGTGACGCAAATGACATTTTTCCTACTGTAAAGGACGGAGATTTTACAGTGATTGGAAGGCTGACAATCTAAACCCTTTCTGTAGGCCTCCGTTTCTCTTTGTAGGCCCTGCCACATGCTGCTAAGCGCCTGTCACAGTCAGTGCAGTACCACGCATTCCTACTGGGTGTCACTGTTGAGCATGCGTAATCAATCCTGTGTTTTGGACAATAGGGTTGCCACGAGTTCGGCTTGATAAGGAAAATTGTTCCAGTTTCTCCCACATGGATTCAAAATGGGATTCCCCCCCCCCTTTTTGACTCCCTCTGGAAAACATCCATCGTGAAGCACTGTGTGACAACCTGTTTGTAAATGATGTGGTACAAAATAAACGGATTGATTGATTTCTAACTAGTGTTAAGGCTCTCTCTTGCACACATGGCAACCAAATAATTTCAGACTATAATTATTTTCATAGCTCCATAAAAATCTGAAGTTTGACTACCGGAACATATCATAGGAACAAACTTTTCTGAGAGAAGTGGAGAAACTGCTGCTCTTCCACAGTAAACAGAGTGAATATTGGACAGCTCCGTACAGCTGGTCTTACAGGTTTATATACAGTATACCACAATGACAAAATGACTAAACAAATTGCAGCAAATAGCAGGTTATATGTTACCATTCATCAGTGATATTAAAGCATGCATGACACATTTATTTATGAACCTTTATTTTGACACGGAAGGTCTCACTGAGACTAGGTCTTTTTACAGGAGAGCCCTGTAAACAAGCGTATAAAAAACAGCAAACAACATATACAATACAATAAAGGCCAAAATAAAATAAAGTCCTACACCAAGACAGCAGAATCGGTATCCTCCGCTTTGTGCGTGCTGTTATTGTGAGACGGGATTGTGTACGATTGAGACGAGAAAGGAAAGGGGGCGAGGGAACGGCTCACAGCACTCCATCACAGAACACTAATCATTACTGAACTGAGCTGTCCGTCAGGGAAAACAGGCCTGTTTTTCTGACCTTGACCACTCAAGGAATTACCTTGTTAGTGTTAGCAGAAAGTAAGAGGATTAGACGCTGTGCTTGCATCGAAAGGCAGGACAGCTCTCCGCTCTCTCCCGGAACCAATCAGGGCCGGGCCTTGGTCCCCCCTGGACACACCGCCCATCACCCCCTCCCTGGCAAACCAACTCACCGTACAGCGCGGTCCATGTCTGGTTGATTACATCTAGACACACGGTCCCTGACCTGAGAGAGAACAGAACAGAGTGGCCGTTAAAGAGAGGGGCTCTCTCAGCGTCTTGCTCTGCTTTTAGGCCCCGGTCCACGCCGCTCCGCCAGGCCGGGCAGGTTTCGGTGAACGGGGATCAAAGCCACACAGTGAACACACGGTGAGGGGGAAAAAACTACCTGCTGAAGCTTTTAATGGCCTGGTCTCCCAGTGCCATGCAGCAAACTGTGGAATCACAGAGAGAGTCTGCGCTTACAAGCGTCGTCTCCTCTGTGGAGGGGCCCTCACAAGCTCCATTCATTATCCAGGGGTTCCCAATCCTCTCCTCGGGGACCCCCAGCCGGTCCACGTATTTGTTCAATTCCACCACCAGTGCACCTTACTCAACGATTTAGTGCTTGTTAAGTAGTTATCTAGCTGAATCAGGTGTGCTGGTGGTGGAATTTAACAAATGCGTGGACCGGCTGGGGGTCCCCCAAGGAGAGAATTGGGAACCACCAACCTAGACTGATTAGGGGAGTTCCACAGGAACAGACACAAGGCCCTGGGCATTTATTATTTTCTCCTCCCCAGCTGGACTAGAAAGAAGGCCAATGGCGAAGCCATTGTTGTTCAGGGACATAAAAACGTGGGAACGATACACAAGGCTACTGAAAAAGACACATCCCTTACATAAATTGGGCCAGTGGTATGCTCATAAACCATCTCAACAGCTGCGTACCACAGTGGGGGAGTCCGAAAGATAAGCGAGGAAGCAATGATAGAGTTCCAACTTACGCTTCGTCGATGTTCGGATGAAAGATTTTATTCATGAATCCTGAAAAAGAGATCACAGGCAAACAGGTTATTCAGAACTTGGCGCAGGTTACAATGAACGAGTTCCAAGACTCCTTTTCTTTAACTGTGGTTGAAGCATAGCATTAAAATGATGATTTAACGTTGGTGGATTGATTCAACAATAAACTAATTGAAAAATACACTTTTTTTCTTTATTTTCTAAGAAAGTAAACGGAGGGACACATGCCCATATCAACAGTGCAGACAGACCAACGGACAAGAATATAAATACAAAAGAGAGATCGTACACACTCCTCCCCAACAGAAGTTCATATTTATTGAGAATTGCAAACTCGCCAATACTATCCGGCAGCCAAAACATTGGCGATTTTACCATTTAAAAAACCCCAGAAAACTATGTACAGAAGAGTGTGCCACCTTCCCTGTTCTATTTATATAAAAAAAACAAATATTCCCCCCAAAAAACAGCATAAAGTGTGTTGTTGCTTCCGCTCTTCGGACACTGTAAACAGATCTTTATTGTTCCCCAGAGATTGTGGTGACAGGTGTTGGGCGTGTATACGGGGGACCTCTGCTTGCTCTTGAATAAGTTCACATACACTAACGGGCAGATTAAAGGAGCACTTTGACCCTGCCCTCTAAGCAGATATTACCGCGGCCTTGTGCTGAAGGGCTCCCGTCCCTGTGGAGTAACACTGTACCAGAGCACCACTACAGTCACCATTCCCGTGGCCCTGCCGAGGCAGCCGGGCAGGCCGAGGGCTTCGTTAAATCCCCGCCGCGGCCCGGAGATTACCAACATCAATGAGCGCTCGCTCGACTTCTAATAACACGACACGGCTCCCCGTGTGCAGTGCCCGGAGATCAGCCCCAAAGTCCACCTTAAGATTACTGTCCAAACCACTGGTGTACGCTGTCTAAAGGCAACACACAGGATTATGCACAGTTACCCGCCGGACGCATTAGAAGCACACAAATCTGCGACCGTACCTATAGATGGAGATTTGAAAGGGTATTTGTCCGGTAGATCTACACGCACCTTCCACACGCCCCCTTCATAGGGTGCTGCGGAGACAAAAGAGGGTTACGGGAGTCACATGACCTGGCGGACAGGTGGTTGAGAGGCAGTGGTCGGGAGGAGACGGGCAGGCTCCCCTGGATAAACGGAGAGCTGGGGTCTGGCCGGCACATGCAGACCGGCAGCGCAGCAGAGTCGCTCGTCAACAGCGGTGAACCTGAACAGTGAACCTGTACTGACCGGACGGTCAAAAAGGAATGTATGCGTACCCAGTGGTGTGCACGGCTTTGCTGGATGAAATAAAACAACAATTCAAGTGGAGGGAAAAGAATACACCTGCACACAGTTTCAAAGTTCCCTGTGATTCACGTACAAACACTTTGGACCCGCACATTTTTCATCAGGCTGGAGACCATATAGGACAAAACCGTGTCTGTGAAAACATCAGTGATTTGTTAATAAATGTGCCAATGAATAACCGGGAGCACTGAAACAGCATGGGTACGGCCTTTTTTCCTCAGCTCCGTATCCTTAGCATGGAAATTTCCATCTGTGCTTTTGTCCTGTGCTCTGACTTTCTGACACATCCATAGCTAGCATAGCAGAACGTTCTGGTTTGTGTACAGAACGTCTGTGGCCATACCGTGCTGAAGTGGCCTCTGAAGCCAAAGCAGTCACTCGCAGTGTCACAGAACCAGTACAGTCCAGTCCAGTCTCCACAGGAGTGATCCCACAGACATTTACACAGTTTTTATTCAGGAAATAGTCAGAATTATCCAGAATTCCACATATTTAGATTGAGTATAAATGTCCCGAGTAACCTGTTAACATACCAAACATTATTTTAACATACTGTTAATATTTGCCATTAACAAGTGGGTGTTTTGGAATCAATAGCCGTATGAGACAGACAAAAAATAATAGCCAAAATGTTATAGCTAAAAATGTGTAGCCAGACCCTGACAGAGGTAGCAGCCACATAAACAGATAGGGCAGCAGTGTAATACATTTATGTTTAAATGCAAACCATGTTACCCATCCCCTCCCACATTACTAACTAAAAATAAGAGCTTGTCATTTGAGAGGCTTGCATTTGGACCGTGACATAAATTGCATACATGTAATAATGCTGTCTCCATTCAATGGAACACATTGCAACCCTCTTAAAACCCACATTGAGGATACTGGCCTATTCAAAATAATGCAAATCCGAATGAACTGTATATTCCGTCTTATACATGTTATTATATATTTTAAGATATATTATTATCGTAAATTGTATATTACTGAATAATTTGCTATTTTCTGCAAAACTGCCTATTAGGGATTTTAGTCTTAAGATATTTTATATATATTTTTATATATTTATATATTCTTGGGGGGGTTAAATGTTCAGACACTAGCTTCTGTATGGTAAAACGTGCCTGAAAGAGTTCCTTTTCATGGCTATAATTAGAGTAACATTTTCAACAGCTGTGGAGGAAGACCGCTTGAGGGCCGTTTCCTCCAGCTCAGCAGACTGCTCTTCGCCCCACTCCTGAGAGCCCAGCTCTCGGCTTTCTTTAAACCAATAACGGCCCCCGAACCCATTTTTTCCTCCCCGACTAACGAGCTAGCCAAATCCCAGTGAGGCTCACCCACCAGTGAGCTGATGCCTTTTGACTTTATTCAAATTTAAATGTCTAATGCGATAGCATAAACTTTCCACGCCTCTAGAATTGTGGTAGATTAGTTGCGATAATAATAATAATCGGAAATGTATATATATATATATATATATATTTTTTTACTTTATGTTAAGTGCACAAAGGCAAAGGTGGATTATTACAGGTGTGTGGTGAATCCTACATTAACGGTTTGTTAATCATACAAAATGATGAAAAACAGGTTCATGGAGTCACCCAGACAGCAATAGCAGCCATTTAGAGCATGCGACCTTCATGTTCTCCGACCTTGACCATGCCAGGGCCTAACTGTAACCAAGAGTTCCACAGGGTGGCACACAAACGACTATATCGTTACCCAGGGAGGGAGGGTTTGACGGCAAGTTCACACAATAGTGTCTCCTCTGTTCAACCAGGCACCAGGACCGTGGGTCCAGTCCTGCAGCACAGTGAGCGCAAAGCTCAGATTCTGGACGGCAGAGTGAAAAGTGTCCGTCTGCGTTTCAGGGGGCACTGGGCGTGCTCTCCCGGACTGATGGAGAGCGTGATGGAACCGGCCTACAAATACGATTAGGCATTCCAAAATTACAGATACAGCAAAAATAAGGGATACTTTTTTTTTTTTGTTTGTTTTCAAAAGGTTCAAAATAATTAAGAAATGCAGGCAAGCTCTTGGCCTCCCCTGCCTGTACCTCACGGTCCTCCACTGCTCCACACGTTCCAGGATTTGAGATAGCATTTGTGTAGACAATGGGAGACAATACAAATGCTGACAGGTGTCACAATTACTTTCACTAATTGCGTTTTAGTGGAATAACCCAGAAAACCAAATAGTAGATTTCAGACAATAAGCGTGTTCATAACAGTTACTGTTTCACATCTTGCACATCCATAGCACAGTGTCAGAAAGGCTGCAGACAGTATGCAAGTCAAATAAGGCATGCAAGACAAAAAATGGGCACTTACTTCCTTGTGGTCCGTAAAACTTCACTACAAATTCGTTGAGTCCACTCAGGATTGTGACTTCATGTTTACTTTCGATACTGAGATGAGGTTAAGGAAAGCACTTCTCGCCTGTAATTCTGCATTTGTATAAACATGCTCACATGCAAATGAAGTGGGGGAAGAGACAATTTCATAATCTACTGCAATTTTCAGGCATCCATTTTTATCTTTATATCAAAGGCTTTGTGGTTTGCCGCTATTAAAATAATGGTTTGGCTGACACGTGGGATGGGAGCTTTTGAGAGATCAGTAACTCAAAAAACTGTCAGTCCATTGCACAGAAGGTGATATAAATAGGAATGTTTATGTAAACAAATGAAATGCAAACAAATGAAATGCAGTAAATCTCCACTGACCCTCTCAGAAAGCTGGGGCACTGAACAGAGAACATCATGGTCTATATCGATGTCGTTCTTACTCTGACAAGTAGCAACCGGTGGGCTGTTGGCTGAGGAGTCCCCGCACGACCAATCAGTGAAGCGCTTCACTGTCTGGAATCAAATCCTACCCAACGTGACAGGGCCAACGCTGTGGGCAGTAAAACGCAACAAAAGGATTTGATTCCAGACAGTGAAGCGCTTCACTGATTGGTCGTGCGGGGACTCCTCAGCCGACAGCCCACTGGTTGCTACTTGTCAGAGTAAGAACGACATTGATATAGACCATGATGCTGTTGGCAAGGAGGGAGGGTTACAGTCGGCAGGGTACATCCCATTTCACCGCACAAGAGCGCCCCCTCTGGTTGATCAAGTGACTGGTGTGGGACACTACTGCTCACGGGAGACAATCATTGAGCGCATTACAGTCTACCAAAAAGCTCCCAGACATGACTCATTCGTCAGTCATTTTCACAATTCCTGCAATAACTTGTTATTCTGGCACAGCACAAACGTGGCCCCAAAGCAAAAGTGCTCACAGATCAGAATGTGGGGTCTTTCCTGCGAGCTGCAGGTTCAAACTGGAGCTCGGTTGCGGCTGTGAGCGTGCGCTCCACTCTCAGCGGTGTCGAAACGGAGACACCACTGCCAAACGCCTTCGCTGCAGTTATGTCACAAAACCGGAAATACTTTAAAGTTTACCGGCCTACCATACAACACAAAACGGTTTTACCTGCCCTTACTGTGCATCCGTTTCTTCACAGAGCCAAATGCTGGGAGGACTGTAATCGATCGATATCATGGTGAGCCCCAGGGGACTCCCACTGACCTTTAATCAATCTCCGTGTCTTTAAAGTCGTGTCAGTGTAAATCACGAGCGTCATTTAACTTCATTTACTCTCTCTCGCTCACACACACTCACACATACACGCACGGACAAACACACAAACTCACACATACCCACACATACCCACACATACCCACACATACCCACACATACCCACACATACCCACACATACCCACACATACCCACACATACCCACACATACCCACACATACCCATCCCAACACACAAACACCCACACTCAAAGACACACATACACATCGGTTACACACACACCCACAACCGCACACAAAGATGCACACACACACACACACACACACACACACATCTATATACATGTCTATGTTACACACACACCCACACACCTGTTTATTTTTTAGTGCATCATAAAAACCATGATGGGAGTTTAGGACCTGGTCAAGGTTTGTCATTCTGGTCTCTCACGGGCATTGAAAGCAGAGCGGCACAGGACCATTCTAAATCAGGTTCGTTCTGAAGATGCACAGAAAAGCTTCAAATTGCACCAACCAACGGTCAAAACACACACAGCCCCAGGTAAAACCTAAAAACTCAGGATAATTCCACTTCATCTACAATATGTATCCAGTTTTCCTAGCAAAGGGGAAAAAAACAATATAAAGTACCCTGCAAAATTATTCACACCCTTGATAAAGATGAGCAAAGGCAGCTGTAAAATAAACAATAATGAGCTATAATCATATGCTCAAAAACATGGGAAACTATATCCTTTTACATTAATACAATTGCTCAGAATAAAATAAAAATAAATAATATATATAATTTCCCCATTTTTAAAAAGAATACAATATAGCTAATGACCTTTTTACTTATTTTATACATCTTTACAAAAGATCATTTCAGAGGGTAATGTATATGCTTGTTATTAACTACAGCGTTACAGCATACTACAATCCTACTTTACACAAACGGGCATGTTCACTACAACATATTCTAGCTCTAGCATCTTCAAAATAAGGCAGTGCATCTAGATTCAGTTGATATTCATATATTCAAAAATAGACCATATCTGCACTTTTATTTTTCCCCGAGCACTTGTTTGAAACTCGACATAAACACCAACTCGACGTATTCACTCGTGTCTGTAATTTTGTTATTTTATATTCTCTGAATCATGAGAAATGATAAAACTGTACTTTGCCTCGTTGTTTTGTCGATCGCACAAACTTGTGAAAAACGCTGATGAGACTGATCGATCAGCCTCTGGCTCTGACGCTCGAGAGTCATCCCTCGGTTCTGCGGCCTTGAAACGGAGGCTGTGGTCACCCCGGGCGGCCGGGCTGGCGGGGCGGTTGGCAGAGGAGGCGGGACCGTGGGGCCGGCGGGCGGGCCGGATTGGGAAAAGGCCCCGCTGTTAGAGAGGAGTCTGTGGCTGATCACGATTCCAGCAGGCGGGCAACATGAGAGCTCTCATTCATTCAGGCCCGGGCCTCATTTGCATTTGGACAGCCCCGGAGGCCAGAGTGCAGCCCTGCTCCCCTGTTGGTATCAAAAGCTCCCCAGCACTGTTCGCTTAGGCTCCAAGCCAAGGCATCAACAGATCAGATTCCTGCAGCGGCTCTGTCCATCTCGAGCTAGCTCTCCCTCTCCCCACTCTCTCTCACACTCCCCCTTTCTCACAATTTCTCCCTCTCTCTCTACATGTTTCTCCCCTCTCCCTCTCCCCCTCTCCCTCCCTCTCAAAATGCAGGGGACCAGCAGTGTACCTCACGCCTGTTAGCCCATCATTAGCCACGGCTGTCAGGCTGTCACTTCTCCCGCCACAGAGTGGAGCGCACAGCGAGGCCCCCGGGCCCCATCGGCGGCGGAGCTCCAAGCACCCCGCCCTGCACTCCATCACAGACCCAGGAGCCAATCTGTGGATCGCGTTCGCCTGGTGCCGCGCGCCGGCGCATGGTTAAAATGGATCCCGCCGACGCCTGCTTCTGAAGCCGCAGCTGAAGTTCTCCTCCTCTGCCTCTGGCGCCAAAAGACCTCCATTTACACCTCACCGGATGAAAGGATTCATGTGCCGACTTCCCCAGGCACAAAGCTATCAGCCCTGTGAAAGAACTCAACGGCGGCCCCGTTTCAGAGAAGAGCAAAGCACCTGAGAACGCCGTCGCGCTTACCCATTCAGATTCAGAGCAAGCCAACGGAATCAAAGAGAACTCGGGTTTCGAAAGGAGGCCTTGTAACAATGCGCCTATTTGAGGAGGAAGGCCGTCTGTTTGTTTGTTTTATTCCCAGCCTCTAAACAGTGTATAGCTGCAGACTCTCCCCCCCCCAAGCGCTCGTTGGAAACATCTGGTATGTGAGATTATGGACTTCCCAAGAGAAGCTTGTAATCTCCTGTCTTTCTTTAGAGCACAGCCCTGACCGGTTAAGCGGTGTGCCATCTACTGCCCGAGATTCAAGTCGTTCGCCCGTAACTGAATGGACAGTGCATTCCTACACATAGACACTTTTGAGATGCGTGTACTAGACATTATTTTAAAAACCAAGCGCATTGTTCCCACGGAGCAGCAGAACTGACTGACAAACTGCAGCAGCTGCCGTCTTTCTCAGGGGGTTGTGACAGCTCCACTGAAAGGGTTAAATAAAACGGGAGCTATTTTTATCCGCGGAGACCGAGCAGCACCGGCTTGGGCAAGAGCTCCGCACAGGAAGCACAGAGATCAGTGACTGAGCTCTCGGAGAGGAAGTCTGCGTCTGCATTCGACAGCCGCGTCCGACGCCGAACAAACAGCCGCGGCACGCCAAATTCCACGTTACGTTTGAATATCTTTTCATGACTAATCGGCTCGCTTGGTTGTTAGAACGCAACCCTACGCACCCTGTCTATTCAGATTTAAAGGAAGCTATGTAGTCACGAGGTGAAGTAAAAGCTGGGGGGGAAATGTCACTTCCGGAAAACACTAAACACTTGTGTTCCGGAAAGGAGGTACAGGAAAGCAGAATTCTACGAGCGGGTAGATCCATTATGGTTCTTGAGAATCGCGAGGGAGTGAGCGCGAATGAAGCTGGCGAACGTTCGCCACTGGAGAATCAAGGTGGCTGGGGCTGATGCAGAGCTCCAGCTTCGAAGTCAGGGAATCGTACGGTCCGCCAACTTCTTTTTAGCTGCTGCGCTCGAAACGAAAACAGGGCTGTAACAATGGCGTTCCGAAACCCTTGTTAATTAATGTTATTTAAAAGTGGGAAATTTGGCTCTGGGTCCAGGGCCTTGGCGACTTTCCTACAATCAGCAGAACCTGGCCGACACACAACTGCTCAGCGCACGAAGGTGCGGAGTGCTATTTACAGCAGAGCTTATACTGACCTCCCCGTGACCCGTGACCTACGACCCCGTGACTCCACCAATCCACCACCCCTCTGACCTCTTTCCCCTCTCCGGGCTCTGATGATTGGCCCGTTGGCCTGCCCCTCGCTACACAACAGTAATGTCTCACTGAACACCTCGGCGATCGTGAGCTGAGCATCCATTCATTATTTGACTTCTTGGGGAACTTGCTGTAGACAAAGACAAGCGCCGGGGACAGAAATCAATAGCAAATGTTCTGTATAGCTGCCGGTACCTCACAAACAGTACAGTATGAACAAGCACAAGTTGTCACATTTGACTAACACACTGCAAGTCTTTGCACAATCGTAAGTGTACATCCAAAAGAGTTTTAACATGACGTGAACCTCAACCATGCTGTGTTGTTTGCACTATACTGTACATATTTTTCAAGGTTCTTTGCATTACTGCTTCATAAGCTGTATTGTACTTGGCTTAATGGGTATTTTAAGATTGTTCTAATGTTTAAAAAAATAAAAGAAGAAAACCCCAGTAAAATAACATTATTCTTCCAACCCCAGAAATGTTGAAACATCTCTAGCCCCTCTGTCCACTGAACAGCATGGGGCGATTTGACTGGGGATCGGTGAATTTCGCACTCACACAACAGGACAACACTGTGGCTCTCCACCAATCAAATCAAGCCGTAGAAGCCCAGGCATTAGTCATGATGGAATGGCAGTTTTATGGCCAGATGCTAAAGTTTTTATTGAGTCTTCACAGGAAAGAATGTATTTACCCTTCCTGTACAGCAAATAAATACATGTCAAATGGCACTGCCCCCTACGTCTAAGATGGCAGCTTTTGCAAGAAAATGAGCTCTTAGGCGTGCCTCATAAAATGCCAACCGACTGACATGAGGAAAGTGCAGGGGGGGGATGGAAGGGTTAGCGGAGAGCCGGACAACCCTGTGGAGAAAGATGGGTGGAGGCCTGAGTTTGGGCTGTGCCGGTTTCTAAAGACAACAACGCAGGCACAGGGGAAGATGATGACCTTAACTACCTCACCGCTTTTCCATGCTGTGCTGAATCCTGAGAGAACGCGCACACACACACACACACACACACACACACACACACACACACACACACACACACAGAAAGCCTTACCATTGAGACAACAGTGCAAACCTTCCGACTGTACACTCGACATCCGAACAAGACAACGCATTCTGACGCAACGCAATGCCTTACCATTTTTCTCAGACAAACCTTACGACTGTACACTCGACATCCACAAGGCATTCTGGCAACGAATCAAGAACCGTTTCTCACCTCGAGAGGGAAAAGTTTGCCCGTACCACACAAACACAGAGTGATACTCCCCCATCCCACACCTCCAGTAATAACCCACATACCCCACGATGGATTTGCAAGGATCAAGTCGTAATCTTCGAAGGACCGTGGGCTGAAGATGCGTCTGCACAGACGCGCTAATCCGCGCAGACAGGCCTATTAATCGATCGGCCACATGACCAATAAGATACGAATAAGATACGCGTGTCACAGTCACCTAGCGCCAGGAGAATGCGCAGTTCCCGAGGGCCCTGTAAAATACCTTTTTCTATGATATGTGACTGGTCATAGATTAATTATTCTGCAGAATGTGGGACCCAAAGATGCAAGGCTTCACTCAGACTGCGAAACAAAGTAATAATGCTTCATTCGCAGAACAATTGCATTAACGGACACACGATCACAGAAGAATGTTAGGAAGATGATACCCAGCAGTTAGTTTGCATGAAGAGCGAGTCAGTTTTACTCTCTTCTGGGAATTTATCTTCAATTAGAATATCTCAGAATATCTCCATGTAGTGGGAGATGGAAGGTTCTCCTCCATCAGGCCTGTGTGATTGTTTGGGTCAAACGGTGAAGTGGTGGTTAATGGCGAACTGAATTTTGGTGTGTGGCATGCTGTTGTCCTTCAGTAAGTGTCTTTAGCCCTGTCCTCAGCCACCAAACCAGCTGTCCCTCTCACACCCGAGCAAAAATATCTACGGCCAGACGGAAAACAAATGGCTTCACTTTTCACAAACGTGAATCGGTTAACTCAACGGCTCGAGAACAAAACCGCGAGACCGCATTTCCTCCTATAGGAAGGAGCGGTGGGGGAGCGTGGTCTTGAGAAGGCTCGACGGGCACGCAAACGCCAGGGCAGGGCTGGCTGGACTGAAACCAGAGGAATTCAAGTGCCTCGCCATGGAAACCTCGCACACAAAAGGCGACAAGACCCAACGGTTTCTCTGCATTTCATCATCTAATCGGGTTTCCTCTCCGCTGCCTTTCGAACTCTGTGTCAAAGCAAAACAAAACAAAACAAAACAAAACAAAACAAACTGAAATCAGATTCGGACATTTTTAAAGAGCGGCAAGACTGACACTCTAAAGAAGGGTGCAGCGCGGACGTTAAGAGATTAATGATGTGCGCCATGGAGCTGCACGTGACTCCTGCGATGAGCGAGTTTGTAAAGCATGCACTGCTGCAAATGAGATCCCCCCCCCTTACTCCCCCCACATCAGACTGATCTCAGCGCTGGATTATCCACTGCGATGCAATGGCGCTTCCCGTCTCATGTTTGTACACTTTCACCCCGCTGTAAAATGTCCACCGGTCCAAGGTTGTACAGTTCAACATTTCTTTACCGAATGGGCCCGTTGCATCAAGTATCTAATTCTGACCAGACTTGTAATCAGGTGGTGTGGGTGTCAGGCACCAATGTGATTGTTTCCCATCTTAATACAGTGAGTCTGTGTGCATGTGTGTCTGTATGTGTGTCTGTATGTGTGCGCGTACGTGTGTCTGTGTACGTGTGACTGTGTGTGCAAGCATGTGAGAGTGCCTGTATGTGTGCGTGTGTTTGCATGTGTGTGTACGCGTGTGAGTGTATGAGAGTGTGTGAGTGTGTGTGTATGTGAGTGTGTGCTGTGTGTGTGTGTGTGTGTGCCTGTGTGCGTGTGAATGTGTGTGCGTGTGTGTCCGTGCCAGTGTGTGTCAGTGTGCGTGCGCGCGCGTGAGTGTATGAGGTGTGTGCTTGTCCGCCATCACAGAGCAGCAGAGGCCGATTGGTTTTCTCGCCATTTCCCCCGTGATTCCAGGTGCGAGTCCATAGACAGCCCGATGTCAGCAGAAGCCACAGCCCTGCAGAGCCGCTGAGCGAGCCCACACGCCGGAGAGGACACGACGACCTAATCAGCCCCTTATGTCACAGGGCAAATATGCATCTGCAGGCCCCAGGGTAGGAAAGGCCTCAGCCTTCTTATCTCATTAGCAGCTGATTACCTGGCACAGATTCCAGGTCTTCTTCACTGCGGTCTTGGCGCAGTCCCACAGGGTTTGTGTATCAGCTTCAATATTGCACAGATGTGTCGGGAGTGACATGTAGCCGTCACAGTTTGAAACGGGAGAACTTTACGAACAAACGGACTCCAGGAGAGGAAGTACAGCAAGAGTCTGGAGGGGGGTACGTGTGACAAAATATTTCATACAACCTCTACTACATCAATTGGAAATGATTTCCATCCAAAGTCTATTTGCTATTTTGCCGTGGGGCAATCAGAGGTGTCTTTGTTTTTATTTTTTAAAGGGCTAGAGCCCTGAATTTCGCTTTGTGACAGCGAGCGTCATGCACAGAGCAGACAGTGCTCACGTCGCATTTGGGGCCCCTGTGAAATCAAAGGCCCCGTAGATGAAAGGCAGGAAGTGTGATTGTGTTCGGCTCTGGGGTGCGAGGCCATATTTCCACTGCAGGCTTGCACAGAGGCACACGGAGGATGCTACTACAGCTAATCTGCTACATCTGCTCGATTCAAATGCAAAGGATCCCAAGCTTGTGGCCACACACACACACACACACACACAAGGGCTTAATATTGAAACGCCTGTCTGTCACTTTCCCATCGTTACCGTTGAAGGAAAAAATAAAATTGGGAACAATTTTTTTTTTTTTTTTTTTTATACTCTGAAATGAGAGATTTCCGATTGTTTGACCGCAAAAAAAAAAAAAAAAATGTGGCTTGCTATATATAGTGCAGTCGGATTGTCTGTTTCTCGAGAGCACTTCACCACTTCTGTTAACGGCTTCAGCAGCGAAACACAAGCACAAACATCCTTTTTTCACCGAGTCGAACAACAGAAAAGACTTCAGTGATCTTCCCCTTCTGTTCATGCGGACGGTTTAATCCGTGCCTCTGATATGGACTTACAGAGAACACAGCTTTGAGCCAGCCAGGCTTACTGTGACCTCAACATCACGGAACAGAGCTTGATGACAGCGGCGGCACCGGCAGCGACCAACATTTCAACCACTGCAGCCATTGTGTGCGACAACCGTAGCGAATGTGGCTAAAGCTATGCTTTGCTCCCCCCCCCCAAACACCTCCTTGGGTACGCTGGCAGGCCTCTGCCCTCCCCTTCCACCATTACGGCTGCCTTCAGTCCCCCTCCTGCACTCGATTAAGCAGGAGAATACAGGAAATGACTGTCAGTGGTTTCTAGGGGCCTGCAGAAACCCGCTGGCATTGGTTGAGCCTGAGGTTCAACGGGATGAGCAGGCCTGTGGGGGGACGTGGGTCTGGCGACATAGACACGCTCCTTACTTCCAGGGCCTTAAGGGTTTAGCCCACGTTCACCCAGAGGCGCGAGTACACTCCTGCATGTAATTAAGACCGCTCTGCATCCTATCTACATCACCTGTGATGAGGGCCCTATTCTCCAGGAAGCAGGAGGCATCAGCCAAATATATCTTACCAACCCGTAATTTCCCATGCCATGAAAAACATCGGGTATCACTACTGACATTTTCCACGTGAACTTAATGATTTTAGAAAAAACTAATAATTACATTTACACAACATATAACCATATGCTCGTTGGCCTTAAAACACTAGAGCTTCTGGAAGTGGCATATTAAGAATCAGCGAGAGACGATCCTTACTGTTAAAGTAGTGGTTTCCAGAGCCCTGTAACGTCATGATGTCCATTTCGCATCGGAGGCGGTTCAGCAGAGAGGCAACACTGGACTCCACTGCACAGAAGCACTGAGCGCCAGGGGACTAATGAGTCCTTCTTTGGGCTCCTGGGCGGTGCATCCAGCGTTCTCATCTCGCTGAAGGCCTTCAAACAGTCACAACCGCCTTTGAGCAAATGTGAACCTCCCAAGGAGCTAAACAAAGCAGCTAGTGTTCTTACTCACATCTCAGCAGGAACACAGTTTAATGAAGTTAACTTATCTTCACAGCTTGCTAACCAAACGCGATTTGGCTCCCAAATTGATTTCCATTTGCATTCTTCACAAACAAGCTGCGCTAACGGATAACATAGAAGCGGAACGCAATTTGCAAACGTGCTCGTTTTTAAAAATATATAAATAACGGACAATTACATTGTGTTCATTCACAAAATAAACAATGAACGCATCTCTCTTGGCGGCATGAAGAAGGCCGAAGAAGAATGTTTTTCTTTGGGCTGCTGGGTAGCTCATCCTGTTAACGACACTGCTCCAGTGAGTGATTGTGCCCCCTGGTCTGCCATCAAACTGAGCTGTGAACTGCAGGAATGTGCGCATTGGACATTTGTTTGTTGTGTTCCAAAAAAGAGGACGTTTCGGCAACAAGACGGGCCTACAAACACAATTGGATATTACTTCGCGAGAAAAGTAGGAATGTCTTAAAATATATATATATATGGTTGTTTTTTTTAACCTTTTTATGGTTCTGAGGAGGGGCACCACAGAGGCGAATGGGGAAAGAGGACTGGAAGGAGAGGGGGGAGGGACGGAGAGCGAGAGAGCCTCCCTCCTTCGCCAGCTGTTTGGCATTCCGTTTCCTCCTCCCGCCTGGGGGTAAGGCTGTCCAGACTGACCTCTCCTTGCCCCCTGCGTCTGGAGGAAATGGTCACGTTCAAAAATCATGTACGATATAGGCAATGCTCCTGTCCAGACCTTCCATAGTGCAGATTTTGGCTTGGTATCAAAACCACATCCATTACCCCCAGGGGACCAATCGCTAAAAGGGTCTTTGCAGAAAGGTTTGAGAAGATCTCAGTAACAAAATATACAACTTTGCATGCACGGCTCACATGGACAGTGTCTGAGAGACTGCTTCCGTGCTGAACCACTTCAGCGCTAGATATTTAACAAAAGGGCCTCTTTCTCGTTCATTAGGAGTCTTTCCATTGCGTTTGCAATTTGAGCAGGTTGACATTTGCAGGTCAATTTGCGAGGGTCAGTTTGAGCAGGTCAATTTGAGGGGGTCAGTCAGAGCGGGGTCTGTTTGTGTGGGTCTGTCTGAGTTGGTCAGTCTGCGGAGGGTCTTGCCTCCCACTCGGCCTGCTGCATTTCATGGCAGAGGGCAGCCAACGGGCTGATATTTACACTGGCTAGGAGATTAGCATCTGACACCATATATTTGTCACCAAGGTCCTCTGATCTCTTCACATTTCCCAACCCTCTGGATTAAAAACACTTGTGCTGAGGAATTTTGTGCGAAGACCTAAAGATATTTTAATAAATCGCAAAACGGGTTGCAAAGAAGCCACGTCCCTACACTCGTGGTGACATTTTCACCTCAGTTTAAAATATTCCACAGCCGGTATTTCTAGTGAGGTCTAGCTAATTCACTCGGTTCTGGGCGTTGCTGCGGGCACATTTTCCCGTTCTCCTCCGACATCGGCGAGATACCTGCTGTTCCGGAGTAGACCTCGGTCGTCCGCAGTGACTCCACAGTTCATTATTCTCCAGCGATGATCGGAATAATCCCTGTCACTTATCCTGGCTGTTTCGGCGTGCCCTCTGGAGGGAGGCTGAACAAGCACCCCTAACAAAGTGACAAGGGCTGTTCCATTCCATTGAGCCTCAACCTGCTTTACATATCAACAGACGCCAGGCCCAGGGGTCAGAACGATTTAAATATAAATGGAAATGACTTCCTGTCTTTGAAATCTAGGACCTATCCAACAGCAGACTGCGCCGGTCATCAGGTTTTTGAAGCTCCTGGAAATTCAGGATAAGCATGTTACGAGCGAACAAGCGTTTGAAATCGGACGGGTGAGGGCAAGCCACCACTGGCAATGCCCTGGCAACCCTGTGCATGAGGGAGCTTGGTGACACCAATAACTCTTCCCCTGCAAACTAGTGATGCACCGAATTATGGACCGATACCAACACTGATCATTCAAATAACACAATCGGCCGATACCAATCATTTGTTATTTATTGTCCTATTTGTGCCCTGGCAAAAAAAAAAATATTCTGCCCTTCATTATATTTTAGAATGATCACAAATTAAATCATACAAATGTACGGACCGGCTTTTATTTTAACATTCTTTCACATACTTGTTGAACTGTTCTACATGTCTTACTTGTAAATGGCTGATTGATTTGATGTGTTAAAATCGTTGCTTGAGTTGCCTCCTCTTGAAATCTCACTGGAGCATTTGTTACAAATAGCAAATCGGTTGTCTTTCTCCGACACCTTGTAATGCGCCCACACAGCCAACATTTTCCTTGCTTGACAGTGTCAACAAAAACAGCACGTCCTAAAGCAACGCGAACAGCGTGCATTAGAGCTGGGCAACAACAGAATTTTACACCGTTATCGTAATTTCAATTATCCGCAGCAAATTTACACATGTTGATGATTGCGGTTAGGCTATAACATTGTTGCGTGGAGGAGAATAATTATTTCATTGTTTTCCATCTGCAACACAACCAACACAGCAATACAGCCAATCACAGCCAGCCTTGATATGAAGTGCAACTTCACTGTAGTGAAGCCAGAGGGAAGAATCATCAAAATGCCAAACTTGAAGCTAGCGAAGCATGGAGTAAATTTGTTCAGTCAGTAAACCCACTAACTAGGGTAGGCCCAGACTAAACGTTACAACGAGATTGAAGACAAACCGAGTTTAGTCCCTAAGAAAGGCAGTTACAGTGGGGTTACTTTGGTTACAAACGAGCTGGCAAAGACCATAAAGGGGGTGTGTTCTGCAAGTACTGTAACACAGCGGTCCCGGCGGCAGACGGGTAAACTGTTCCATCATTTGCAAATTTATCACAAAAAGGAAAATGAAGAATGTATGGCCAAAAAAAGAGGCAGATGCAAGCAAAAAATCATATGCAGATGCGAAGACAGCCATATATATATATATATATATACTTGAAATTATGCTTGAAAACGTCCGCACATACAAGCATTGCATGTTAAATAAAGTTGTTTGAATATCTGTATATACTCAGCTTTTTTCCGCATAGAATCGGTTCAATATCGTATTTGGTCAAAATATCATGCTAATAATTTTTGGCCATACCGCCCATTTCAAGCTGGAATCTTGTGCAAGACTGCGTGGAGTGCCAGAGTGCTCGTGATAGCTAGATTGCATCGTCAGAGGAGTAAATTAGGCGCGGTTTCAGTCAGTTTAGCCTGTAAATAAAAGATGCTGCCATTCCATTCAAGTTTGAACATTTAGACCAGATTGACGCAACACAAACTTATGGATAATCATTGGCCGCTGCCATCAGTAAATTTGACTTTATCAGCTGATAAGCCGATTGCAGTCAACAAGGCAAATATTGGCCAATACCGATAGTCCACCGATACATCGGTGCTCCCCTACTGCAAACGTCCCGAAATTCCACATTCAGATTTTTTCCAACACTAAAAACACTAACTGTGCATCTGAGCCACACAAAAACACACACTCGTATACACAAAGACATCGACAGAAGTACAGTGTAACAAATATAAAAGCAAATTTTATCACTTACTTACATGCAATAAAATCTCCCAAACAAAATGGAAAGGCTGCGTTCCGCAGTGAGGGGCCTTGATGACGGTCTGTTAGCTCATCCCACCTCCTGTTGATATGCTCCCAGCTCACAGTGGTAAGCCCCACAGAAGGCCACAGGTTCTGCAAACAGACGGAGCCAAGGCCTGGCGCTAACCTCACACAACCCCGGCCAAAGGCCTCGAATCACAGCACAAGCCATCGTCGAGTGCACTGCCAATGTGCCTTTCACATGAAAATATAAAAAAACGAGAGAGCATTATGCCACACAGATTTTGAAATGACCCAGGGCATGCTGGTTTGCTGCTACAATGATCACGCACATTACCACGTTTGCTGTTGTCTCGCTAACTTGCTAAGAGGCTTATGAGTAAGGAGCATAACTTTGCGACGTACAAAATCACCCGTTATGTTGATTCTATCAAGTCGCTCGGCCATCTCATCCTACCTGCAGCATTTCTGTTGTTTGTTATTGGTCGCTTGGCCTCTGCAAAATCAAATGAATGCTGGGTGTTCTCGCCACAGAATAATCCTATTCTGTGTTTTGCCTTGGCGCTCACGTCTTGCCAAAATTGAAAATATCGTGCCATCTGCTCAAGGCCTATGCCCTCACTAAACTGCGCAAGGCGTACTGCTACAATGTTACAGAACCACTGCTGGGAGGTGAAAGGTCAGCAGCTTCAGTGCACACAAGGGGCCCAATCCAGGGGTACCAACACAGCCAGCCAGCCTCTGTCCCGGGGGTACCCCGAAAAACATCCAACGGCAGCCTGGATCTCCATTCTCAGACACAGACACAGATCGAGGCTGCGGTCAACTCATTTTCAATTCAGTAGAGTCAGGGCATGAACTGAAATTTGATTCAAAATGCTCCATGAGAATTTGTAAACTGAATTTGAACTACTTTCCTGAATTGACCGAACTGGGATGGAATCGATCCAAACTCTGGACACTAAGGCACTGAGGACCGGATGGGTCTGTATGCCTGTGAGCAACGCTGGTGATCTGAGCCAGCTCTGCACGGATTCTCCACCGACCCTCCGCCTACTCCCCGTGAACACTCTCACACAAGCTCGAAAACCGTATGTGCCCGAGATGGAGGGATGTTGCTCTTAAGGATCATAGTGGGGGCGTTACGTCAAGTGCTAATACAATGACTTTTTGCTATTGTAAGTACTTTGTTTTAAATATTGTATTTTAGAAAATTATCTTTACTCATCTTGTCATAGTTGCCTTGTAAGTCACTCTGGATAAGACAGTCAGCCAAGTGCACTAATAAATAACCTATTATTTTATTCAATTATCTTTTTGGAAATCACTAGTCGAACCTGCCACGAGTAACCAATGATGCAGTGACTCATTGTTAAAAATGCTTCTCATGCCATAGCTGACAACCACACACCTATTCTTAACCTATTCTCATCTAAAACAGTCATTCAAAAACAGGTTAGGGATTTTGGATGCATCTTACTGTGTTGCATTACTAATGTATTTTTAAATGTGTCACGTTGACCTGGTTAAGAAAGAAGACCCCCAGGGCCTCCCGCGTGGTCTAGTGGTTTCAACGTCCAACGCTGGCCACAGTGACCGGGGTTCAATTCCCCGTCGCGCCAGAGTCGGCTCTGACCAGGAGTGCCATCGGGGCGGCAACTGGCTGTCCGCCCCAGGGAGGGGGGAGGGAAGCCGACACACACATTTCGCTGCGCACAGGAGCGGTTCTGGGGTACCGGAATTATAGTCGACGGCACAGCGAGTGTTGTCTCGGAGGAGGCAGCGCTTCGCCCTTGTCACTGCCGGTCACAGGACTATGGCAGTGAAGTATGAGGGAAGGGGGATTGAACTAAGCACAGCGGGTAATTGGCTACCAAATTGGGAGAAAAACAGGGTAAAAAAAATAAAATAAAATAAAATACACAGAATTG
Source organism: Aldrovandia affinis (assembly GCA_029706075.1). NCBI lineage: Eukaryota > Metazoa > Chordata > Actinopteri > Notacanthiformes > Halosauridae > Aldrovandia > Aldrovandia affinis. The sequence goes on from JAINUG010000006.1 coordinate 3,164,133, forward strand.
ACCCCAATTCATTTTCGAAGCTGGACAAAGCCCCGCAAAGTTCCCAATGCGTAATCCGCCACACAGCTGCACAATGGCCTGAGGCCGCGTTTCAAACTGCGCTGACACTCGGCTCCGCTGCTCTGACACGAGGGAACAGCGGGCCCGACGTGAGCCTGAGCAGCAAAAGGAACTTCCAGAGTCCATCTGCTATTCAGAGGGAGAGGCGGTCATGTGTGCCCCGCAGCCGCGGAGGCCCCCCGTCTCACACCACCGTCTGAGGGAGTCTAGCCCAAGAAGCACCGCAGTCCGGGCTTCAACTTTACCTTCTGCTAAAACACACTCCTTAACAAAAACTGTTTACCATTCCCCAACAATGATAAGGGGGGGAGGGGAGTAATATACTCTACATTCCCCTACACAAACAAACTAACGTCTAAGATGGGTTTATTTATATGGGGGGGTGTCAGAGAGTCCTCCTACAGCTTGATTTCCACATATGCAACTTCAGCACAACATGCAAATGCCAATGCAGGGGGACAAGACATACAGAGAACATGAGTTCAGTTCTGAGAACGGAGACCAGAACCTTCCGGCCTGTGTAAGGGAAGCCCTACCTCACAGATTGCGGGGAAGGGGTCGGGGGGTGATGAACATATCACAGGACGGGATCGCTCTTCAACACGCTGGCGATCTGTTCGTTCCAGCAGGAGGAATGCCCCCATCACGAAGTGACAGAGCAGCGGGTTGCATCAGGCGACGGGCAAAGAGGGAGGCCGAGCGGGTGGGGCGGTTCCTGCTGGGACATGTGTAGGGTGGATGTCAGATAAGGGCGAAGGGCTACGGTGTCCAGAGAGGGACATAAAAGGGATGAGTATTCCTGGTGGGCCCTCCCCATTCACTGCGTGAATATTTCGCTTTCAGTATGGAACTTTCACACGATGATATGTCTACAACAGCATTGTTATTTTTACAATATCCAATAATGCTGCTTTAACAGTTCTTGTATCTCTATTAGTGTTCATCGAACCTTACTGTAATGTTTTGTTTTCATAATAGAAATCAGACCAACAAAACGACAGCCCACATTGGTGGTATACAGAACAACACGGGCAGCTGTGCAGAATTAAGTTCCCCTTAAACTCCGAAGCAAGGAAAAGAAGCGGGGAAGTCGCAGGGAGCTAAAGGGTGAAACAATTCGACGTGATGGCAACTTTGGGTGCCTGTCGACCCAGCGACGTCTGCTCTGTCGCTCTGCGCTCTCGTGCACATCCACGAGTGACACCGGGCACCCGGCTGACCCCAGACAGATACGCTTTCAGCCAGAGTCTCAGATGTGCGGCGGAAAACGGATCCCCGGCATGTCATCATGCCAAAAGGACGGGTTGGGACTGGTCTGCCGCGTGAAGCTGAGCTCGGGCACAAGGGAGGACAGCCACTGGATCCAGGCCGCGGGGCCTGAGCCCCTTCGGTAGGTCTGTCACTGAACAAACACGCGACCAGCTCGGTGGCAAACGCCCGGCAGGAATTATGACAGATACCAGGACGCAAAAAGTGCTCCCCTCTCTTCCCTCACAGAAAAAGATGCTGCACAAAATGGCATCTTCCTCACAGAGTGGTCTCCTGTGGCACTTAGTGAAAGACATGCTTCAGCAGACTGGTTTCCACGCTTGTACGCACTTTCAGGTGGAAATGCAGGCCGTCGTCATAAAGTACTTCCCAGCCACCTTCCCAGCCGCGCTGCTTAGGAAGCAGGACACCTTGAAATAAACATTCACGTGCGTGACCGCTCTCCACCAGACTCACTGGAAATCTGTAATCAATCTGCTTTCAGAGAAGATGTTGGAAGAAACACTTTGATATCTTTTTGCGCTTTCATTTTTTTCGAGTTAATAACCGCACACTGTTTTTTTGGCCCGTAAGAAATGCAAATTAACATTGATGGGTGTTCCTTGAGTCAAAATGCACAGAACTGCACACATCGCTCACTAGCGCCTCCTCTGGTCAGTCAGGCGCTAACGATATACCTGTGTCAGCTGTGTCATTTGCAAAGGCTCACCTGGGGGACCGCGGAGAGATAAACAAGGGGTGAACAGGCCTTTCAGAGGACGCTCATGCTAGTCCCCGCCCTCCTGAATTGACATTGCAGCGGTGGGATGGGCCTACATTTGCGACTGGCCTTTCCAAATCGGGGAGAATTATTATTGTCATTATTTTTGTACATATTAATAATCCTAACAAAACAAAAAACATACGACTGCTTGAGGGGGAAAAAACCTACAAAACTGTTATAGCGCCCGCACTAGAAAACAGCCGTGCGCTGCCTTTAATGCACACAATCGGTGCTCAAGTCCCCCGCACTTACAGTTGAACACCCGAGGCTGAGATGGAATAAAGAGTGCATTCATCCCAGGGCAGGCCTTCTCCCGATGAAAGCGGGCCTTAAACACAATGTGAACCTCTACAGGTCGCTCGGCGTAAGACCCTCCTTTGCCACTTAAGTGCCGGCGAGCGAGCCATTGAACCGCATGCAAATGTTTTCGGGAGGAAGCATGCTTTCACCCCTCAATGACCACACACTGGGGTTTCAGCAACAGAGGAAGGGTCGGTTACTCAATGACGCGGACTCTGGTAACCATTCAAACATGTTGTAAATGCATCTTTTAAAACACAGTTCCAAATCCAGTTCTACCAGCTATACCTGGGTAAAATGTAACCTTAAAAGTGACTGATCTAGGAACATTTTGAACGAAACAATGCATTTACGGACAGCTCAAAGAATGTTTCAGAAATTGAGACTGAAGTACCATTAACATTGAAATTGAAATTCTGCTTAAACTGTTGTCATTGCATGGCAAAGGAGATAATGGCATTTTACTACTGTTCTCTAAAGCACAGAAGGAGGTGGCATTAGTTCACCTACCTGCTGATGCAGATGAATCAGCAAAAAGCTTCCCAATCTTAAAATTGGGGAAGATCACAGCCAAGAAAGATGAGCATCTGTCTGCCTCAATTTGGCAATGTGTCATATCACCACGACAACACTGTTTGTTGGAACACATTACCAAACAATCTCTCATTACAAACAGTACCTTGCTCAAATACACATTCCAAAATCCAAATATATTGGTGATTATGAAATTACAAGATTTCATAATATGATTTTTTTTTTATGCAAACATCAGAAACAAGCATTTCTTAAAAAATAAATAATTAAGCTATTAAAGCTACTAAAAGTAAAAAATAAAAAAATAACATTTTTTTTTTTTTAATTCCAAAAGTATCCTGTTTCCTATATTCGATGTGGTAACATATGGACCACAACGCAATGTCAAAACAAAAAAACATTCTGATTGGATTGGGGATTGGAAAAATAACCCAATTTAGTTCTGAATAGGATTTCATAACTAGGGGAAACACCCATTGAAAGTAATACTTAACGGGCGGAACGTAGCTCTCCACTGCTGCTGGGATTGCAGGCTAATGGTGTAACGATGTAAGGAAATAAATTGAAAACTGCCCAGCACTGCTGTGAAGCTCTGCAGCTCAGCACACTGGCCTCTTTGCAACAATCCGCTGTATCAAAGAGATACCTGGCAATGTGGACAGAAGGTCACTGTGAACCAGCTTAAGCCATTGTTATGTACAGAGGTCGCCTTGACATTCATTATATGTATTCCCCCTTGAACGTGCGCCATCATTCATCTCTGCTGCTCGCAGCGAATTGTGTGGAGCTCTCAGTGCCACCTCAGTAGGAGTGATCTCTGAAGCTTGTATGAGGGTCGAGTTACGCGGTGAAAAGTAGGAATCTGGAGTACAGGAAAGAGCGTGTGTCACTGCAGTTCCAGTTTCACTGCACACACAGGTGCGCACGCACATACACAAATACACACACAAACACACAAACACACACACACACACTTGTGCGCACACACTCTCACCAGCAAACGCACACACATAAACACAAACACAAACACAAACACAAACACACACACACACACACACAGTCAGTCACTCAGCAGCTGGCATTCCGGAAACCTGCTTCCAGAAATCACTGACAGCAGCAGCAGCAGCGGCAGCAGCAGCAGCAGCGGCGGCAGCTTCGGGGGTAACAGTTGAATGATGCATCTCTCACACCACGGGTATGCAACAGGGATTTAGTGGTGTTCAGCACCGCATCACAGCTGCCATGGCCTCAGCAAGCTTCAGAGTGAGGGCTGAAACAGTGCCATGACCAGAAAAGAGCTCAATTATACCAACGCCTAGAGGGAGGATACGAAAATAAATGAATTGGCTGTGCAAGGGTCTTTAAAGTTGGAGGACTTTGCCCTGCAAGCGTTTATTTTATCAGATATATTATTCGTTTATACATGAATCGTCCCGCGAAATTGGGTAACTTTGTAAGACAAAGCACAATCGCTTCTCAAAAGCCTGCGCCGTCCCGTTTCTCTCGCATTGCAGATTAATAGCAATGCGTAGGAAGCACACGAACTGAAATGCGTCCGCATATATGAGCACGTTCGTTTGTATAGAAATGATAAAGCTTACTGCAATTCATAATTCGCTCTACCTTGGGAAAAGATAAAAGCACGATTCTTAAGAAAACGAGAACGACAACAACAACAAAAACCTGTATTTCCTAATATACAATAAGAATCGAATGGAAACTTGTGAAACATGTATCATTAGATATGATCGTACAATATGCATGCAATATGTAAACTAAGTATATAAACCTTCCTGAAAATGGGATACAATCTCATATTCATGTGTAACTACATGCTTTCATGTGTTCTACTTACGACACCTGGAACAACAACTTAAAGAATTACAACATAAATTATATTAATGTAAAATGCATCTGCAAACTAATCAGTTTCGAGTGTGAACTAAATATCGCGAATCACGCTTCTTATTAAAAAAGCCGGTTCATAAGGTGGGCAACAGTTTAAGGTCCAATCTACTTGACCGTCGCTAACCTCCCATTAGCCTCGTACTTTATGTCGAGCAAGCTTTGTTGTCACTCTATCAGCTGTTCGTTTAGTCCCACCCTCTACCAGTTTCCGGGTAGTAACAGACTGGCCAATCAGTATGCTCGTTCTCACTGCAAGAGGACAAAAACAAAACTTGCTCTAACCCCTCTTAAACTTACAAAGAAGCTCGACAACTGGGTTAAACTTTTTACATTATTATTGACGGTTAAACTTTTTTAAACATTACTACTGATGTCTGAAATAGACAGTACAATTTAAATGGTCAACACCATGTAAGACATACAAGGCCATCTGATTTGCAATGAGTTGTTTTAGCCTTAGTTAGAAAGTGAAAAAAGTAAACTCTTGTTCAGGTCATTACCACGTACTTTTAGAACATTTAGCCAAGTACGGAAATAACTTAACAATAAGACACCACAGTGACAAGTACAGTCCGACTGAGAACCCTCGAGTGGTTGTAGTGCGTGGAAATTTTTCAGCCCGACCAAGGGGGGGGCACCGCGCTCTTGCTTATTATTGCAATGAAAGCAGCTACATAACTAGTATAGCTAACCCAATTCATGGAAGCTACAGCGGTTGTCGAGTATTGTACTCGCTGCTGTACGCCACGAGTACACAAAGCAGATTAATGTGCAAGCATACAACATGCTACCAAAATTGCTTTAACTATAGATACATTCTGAGCACATGCATTTCACACGTCACGGTACATTGGCTGGTTAGCTAAATTTTGAATTACATAAGCAGTGGAACAAGGGCTGCGGGCTAGAACTGCATCCACATTTTTTGGCACATACAATTACATATAGTAAGCTCGCTATCTATACTTCTGTATTGTTCTTTCAAACATACAGATAGCTATAAATCACAATATTATTTGAACTGTATAACGACTTGACAATAGTATGCTAATGTTTTAAGCATATTAAACAAGGGTTGAGAGGGTGCACTGATAAAACTTCCACAAAAAAGTTGTCTTCTAGCTACCACTCAAGAGGAAGAAGGAATGGGGACACTCGGTAGCTAAACAAGCACAAATGTATGAAATATGTTGTTACCTTTTTGGTAACAAAAGAAAACCAGTGTAATGTCATGGGGAACGCATTTTTTAGTTCCCACTTCCTATTATTCAAAAGCATAAAAACAATAAGTTACACTGTGCTATTATAGTATAGCCTAGCTAGCAAGCGTAATTTCTTAAACAGCATTACTCAAATTGAGACCTTATTACTAGCTAAACAAACACGAATATTTCTGTTAACGTTAGCTAAGTCAAAAACAACAAAATACTGTAGCGGAGCTAAATGGAGCAAGCAAATTAGCCAAGTTAAAGCGAAACATTTGTAGGCTACTCGTAAAAATATCGGAAGTGAACATATTTTTGCAAGCATTATACAAGATTCCATGGACTGAAGGGTTAAATCAGCTAAAGATTTTCCATGTTATACAAAACGGAATAGTCAACAGTTGAAATGTCCAAAAACAGCCCGTAGGTAACGTTAGGTACCTAGTTACAAGGCATCGTGTCTAGCTCATTTTATTAACCAAGTCAGTACCTACCGAACTAACCAGAAATTACCTTGTCCTTTACTGACCCATTGTGTAAAAAATAGCCTGGCTACATGGCTGTGTTTATCTATTTATTTATTTATTTAGTCCACCATTAACAGTGTAGCTAGCAAGCAAGTTAGCCTAGCACACGGCTAGCTAGCTAGTGTTCCAAATCGATAAAATTAAAATGAGCTAACGTTAGCTACTGACTGAAAAGAATAGATACCTAGCTAGCTTATATGCTAAACAAATAAGTAAATATATAGCTCAAACTAAAGCTGGTCTGCCCGCTATAGATAAAACACTTATACATAGCTGTTTAATGTGGTGCAACAATAACTGTAATTTTCTTGCTGGCTAGCCAGCTAGCTGGCTTGCTACTCAGCAAACAAAATGACAAAAGCCTTCGCAAGACTCATTTGACGTTTTCAAATGCACATAACAATGACTTAGCTTGACTAGCTAGCTACCTAGCTAGCTAATGTTAGCTAGGTCGTCAGTAAATCCACGAATGTAGCCAGGATAATGACCAGTACGTTATAGCTATTTTTGTGAGCAATCATATGTGGGGAATCGTTGGCGATCATCAAAACAGCATTTCACTTTTGTCATAAAAACCTTAACATCAACCTTACTGACGTTATTATTTACTCATACAACAGTTTAGTTAAATAAATATCAAACATAGATTACAGATGTTAGAACTATGGTTTTAAAACAACTGTCATTACTATGCAGTACAACAAGGGAAGATCTTTTCTTCTGTTTCTGTTGTTTATGTTCTTAAAAGGATACAGTTTCACCACGTCGGTATCCATTCGCCTTTTACCCGGACTTGGAGACGACATTTTTATATTCCTCTGCAGAATAACAATGTGATAATCTCCTCTGTCGGTCGCTCGAACGCTTGACTTTTATATTACTTGTTATTTTTCATTGGCCTGCACAAATGGCAGACAATGTAGAATCTTTACACGTCCCCCCACTTTCTCTCCGTAGCAATTTCTCTCTATTTCTGTACCCTCGCTCTCTCTCTCGCTCGCTCTCTCCCCCTCTCGCTCTCTCTCTCTCTCTGTCCTGAAGCTTCTATCCCTCCACCGTTGACGTCATATGTCATCGACAACACTAAAGAGGAGGGATTTAGCGTCAAAACAAATCGCATGCTTAAATTGTAGTCTGGATAAATTTGAGCGTTCCTCTGTGCCCTTGCATGCATTTATAATGAACATGTGACGATTTTGATGACTACCTCCTAACCACTCGAACCAGGTCCTGTAGTCTGACAAAACATATAAATGACATTTAGTTGATAAACACTCAACAGATGGCAAACGGATTGTAAAAATAATTTCATACAATTAAAGACTGAATAATGTATAAACGGTATGCCTGGTTTTCAAGTATGTTGGTATTTTAGATAATATGTTTAGTTTAATACATAGGAGAAAAGAAAACACATTCAATTTATATTACAAAATAAAACAGAAAGTACAGAAATATACTAGATTGACTGTATATTTGTATTCATAATTTGTTAATACAAAGTCACAGAAAGATTACTATATTGTCCCTTCGATCATCTGAATCTTTACTGCCTGTAAAACTAGTCACCACCTTTAACAATGTCAGTTGTTTTTGGTTTTCAAGGGAAAACAGCTAAACAATCCCCTTCTTACCCTCTTCAATTAAACTATATATTTCAAATGAACAAAATAACCAACATGAAAAACAACCCTTTGGAAGGGGCAACTGCTAGACATAGCATTATGCATGGTACATATTTGTTGTAAGCCTGCTAATTGCCATCAGAGAAAGTTGAATAAAATATTTTCTGAGGGTGTACCAGGGAATTATTTTTTGTCTTACATAAAGCAGAATTTAACTGAAAGGATTTTAAAAAATAGCTAAATAAACAGTACACGTGTGTGTGAAGAATATGTACTGGAATTTAAGAAAACAATTTAAGATTACGGGCATACTAATTCTGTACCAATGGCTTTTATACGCAGAAAACAGGGCAGTTAACCTGTTAGGTAAAAAGCACCAGCTAAATTGCACTGATAAGCAGAGGCAAGAATGGCTTAACAGCGTTCTGCAATTGCAGCAGGTACATTATCTTGTCTTCTCAGAGATGCCATGTCCACAGCACAGAGCACACACTATGGTCTGGTCTTTATTCAGTTGCAGAGTGGATGTCCCCCTTGCAATCCATTGCCTTATCCAGCATGTTTTAATTTTGCCTTGAGTTCTGCAATTAACCACAGCATCTGTGATAAATATCAAGACACCTCTTACCCAATACGGTATGTGTTTTAATACAGGCTTAATATTTATTTCTCACTGGGGCTGTGTGTGATGGATGAATCATCTCAGTTGTTGCTCTGCATAGAGGATTTCTGTCAGTTTTATTGTTGAGAGATCTCTTGTCAGAAAAAATAATATGCGTGAAATACAAATCTTGTACTCACTCCCTTACTGTAAAGAAAAGGGAATCATAGAAAGCAATTTAATTAGGCAACAGACAACTTGAGAGAAAAGGAAATTAAGACGTGAATGCACAGTATTTTTCTGATTATGTTTTTGGTTGTTGTTGACTGATGCAACAAATAAAACGTCAAAGCACTGGGGCCTATAAATCCTGTGAATCGCAGTACTGACCACATCAGTATTTCATCAACATGACCACACACATTTTAAATACAGTCACAATCAGATAAACATTGCTCACAGTGTAATACGTTTCCTTTGAGCTACATTAAATTCATCATATTCAGTAGGCTCCATTTTTATTCATACCCTTGATAAAGATGATCATATAAAATAAACTATATTTGCAATGAGGTATATTTAATGCTCAAAAAATTCAGAAAATTCTATTTTTAATAATAATGTATTGGCACAAACCACAATCAAACAGTTCGCAAGTTATGATATTTTCCCAGAATAAAAAATATATATATATTTAGTTTTTTCTAGCCATCTCCTGATCTGTAGAGGTCAACAACCTTTTGTCTGATGCTTTCAGGGAGTTCTTTGCCTTTCACCATGATGATGGCTGACCACAGTATTTCAAACGTGCATTCCCTCCTTTTTATACCCTAGGGAAACAGGAAACCATTGTAGGCCACCATAACTTTCCAATGAATTTCAAATAAGTTGTATATTTATGAAGATTTGTTTTTGTTTGATTATTTGTTATTCATTTAAAAGAATAGTTAGGGGTATGAATAATTGTGATCCAGATATTTTCTGGAAATATTATTAAATCTATAAATATTATTAATAAAACAAAATATGTTTTTCTGAACAATTGTATTAGTAATGTAGGTTTGGATTGTTCTGAATTTTTTGAGAATAAAATATAGCTCATTACTTACATAGTTTATTTTATACGATCTCTTTTGTTCATCTTTATCAAGAGTATGTATAAAAACTGTATATATTGTATATATTTATATAATTTTTTTTGAATCTATACATAGTTAGATATGATACATTTCAAGGAAAACTTGAGAGATTTCATCATTTAAAATAAATATTAAGGCTTCTGTCTTGCATAATAGCATTGTATGTGAATAAATATTTAACAGAGCCATCCAATTGTTTGGTAAATTTATACTTTACTTGGCAACATCAGAACTCAACCCTTGTCTTAGCTTTTATTGCTGAAAGCCATTGCTGTGAATAAACCAAATAGGTTTAAACATGCGCACCAACAAATAAATTCATTTATCCTTGTAAAAAAGGATTAATAGCTTAATTGAATTCTAAATCTTTATTTTGTGTATTGACATTTACAATCTGATTGTCTTTCAATGACACAGAGTGACTATTTTCCAGTGGGAAAACCGAAAACAAAAAGGAAAAAAGGAAATTATTTACTGGCACCCTACTAGGCAATCAAGTTGAGCTCCTGGAATACTGTGATACTAAAGACTAGAAAAGACTAGCATATTAAGACAGATCATAAATGGTATATTTGAATGTGTGCACCATCAAGTCCAATTCGACTGTTAATAATTATTTAAATGATAATCCATTGAGTTTAAATTAATCTTTGCTGAATAATTAAGCAGATGTGAAATATGTTGTTGGGTCATAAGCCAGGAGAAACACCAGTTTGCCTTGCTTTGAGTACCACAGTGCTGAGGGGTCCAAACGGAAACTTCATCTGAAAATAAACACAGGTTGGATTTTCTTCTATAGTTTCTATGTTATCCCTTCACGAATGGCAGCTGCCAATGTGGTCAATATTCTAGCATTGTGTGTTGAACTGATCCATTGAATTGAGCAGATAAATTCTTCATCTGCTTGTTGGGAGCAGCCATTTTGTTGGTTTCTTCAGTTCAGTTTGCAGAGGGATTGTTTTGTGGGGGAGGGTGGCTGCACTGACTGGCTCCTGCTCCTCCTCTGGCTGAGTGTGCTACAACTTTTTGTCCCCCCTCAGGGGTGACCCAACAGGCTCTCTTGCCCTGTCATTTCCTGTGATGCTCAGAACCGTACATTCAGCACACCTTACACCCTCCCCCCATCTCCAGAGAGGTCACAGCCATTGCAAAGGCAAAAGCACTAGCTGATGGCCAGCCTCATGCATCAACGTATGGCATAATACATGTACATGACCACACCAGTCTGACCAGTGGCAGGCACATGGCCACTTTGTCCTTCCCTCAAGCCTGTTACATAGGTAACTGCCAAAATAAAGGAAACACCAACATAAGGTGTCTTAATAGGGCGTTGGGTTACCATGAACCACCAGAACAGCTTGATATAGATTCTACAAGCGTCTGGAACTCTACTGGAGGGATGCAGCAGCATTCTTCCACAAGAAATTCCATCATTTGGCATTTTGTTGATGGTGGTGGAAAGTGTTTTAACAAGTACTACTTCAGAATCTCCCATAAGTATTCAATTGGGCTGAGATCTGGTGACTGAGTAAATGGTTTACATTGTTTTCATGCTCATCAAACCATTCAACAACCACTCTGGATGGTGGCACTGTCATCCTGGAAGACTCAGAATGGCGTTTTATTTATTGGCATTTACCTTGCTCTTTAAAGGGTTGAGCGAACCTAAACCATGCCAGAAAAATGCGCCCCACACCATAACAGAGCCACCAAAACCCTTCATTTACTCAAGTGTTTGCTTTATTTTGGCAGTTACCTGTAGCTAACTGGTGCACCCAGAGGCTGTTACACTGCCTTCATTCCATTCCCTTGTGAAATTGTAATTAGGTAATGAGTGCATGTTATTTATATATGACAAACACCTGAGGTGTAATCATCTCTGAGGTTGCCATGGTGAGTCACAGTACAATCAGGCTTCAATAGTAAGCTAATAGTAAGCTAAAAACGTATCTCTTCACTTTAGCTTTTGCTAATTATGCATTTAATGTAACCTATTTCTATCTTAATTTATCTATTTTTATTGTTATTATCATGTGGGTTTTATCTTCATTGTTTTCATATTCATTTTATTTTATTCTATTTTTATGCTTATTTTATGTCTATTTTACTGTATTTTATGTAATTTCTCTGCTGTAAAGCACTTTGGGCTGCAATTTTGTATGAAAGGTGTTATATAAATAAAGTTTATTATTATTATTATTATTCAATGAGATACCTGAGTAAAACCAGGTGAGATCTTTTAACATTCGGACCCTGCTGCCAACAAGAGTGTGAATAGTCTTGTGAGGACCTCAACCTTATTATCAGTGCTCACTTGTCATCAGTCACGTGCAGAGGGCTAGCATGCAAGGCATTGGGACATGATGTAATGGAATATAATGTCTTTACTTTGCTCTTGTCCCTGCAAGCCATGTGCTGAGCAGAACCCACATAGTCAAAAGTGGCCTGCAGGAGACAAAGCCCCTCTGGAAACTGTAGATGGGCCAACCACAGACACACACACATATCACACATACCACACACACACACACACACACACACACACATACACAGTCACAGACACACACATACCAGAGACACACAAACACATCACATATCACACATGCACACACACTTACCACAGACACACAAACACATACCAGACGTGCACACACACAAATCCACACAGCCACACATGCACACAGACACAAACACACGGCTACTGACAGCACAGGCCATCTAAAGCGTATTGTATGCATTCCTGCCTATAAAGATGAGATAGCCAGGGGTCCTCTCCTCCCCCACTGTCAGACTGAAGCAAAGAGGGGAGAAGGCCTCACGAGGGCCTGTAGCCATCAGCAACAAGATAACAGTACAGATCAACTAATTAAAGGGAATGCTCTATAAAAAATAACAATAAAAACACCTGTAATTGTGACACATACATAAATGATTGCCATGGTCATTTTATAGAAGATGCTCTAATGTGTCCATCTATATCTCCCTCCCTTTTAAGAGCTGGTATTTTACATAGTGAAAACCTCCTTCATACTACCAATCTCCTTTCTTAAAATGTGGGACTAGTTAACCATATAAAGCCACAGCAACATATTTAATGATCATTGTGATTCCTTTACTGTAGTGTAGCCCTTTTCTTCGCCCGGTAAGAGGTCTCCACGTCTCACTGTTTGGTATTCTGCTCAGTGATTCATCATCCTCTCCACAGTCCCCTGACCACACTAACCTGATTCTGACAATCAAGAGCATAGCAGGTGCTTCCTAATTTATAAATGAAATTATACAACATGGCTTCCTGGCAGGACCCTGAAGGGTGACAAGCTACTGCTGCTGTAATAAATAGTTTATGGTCTGACCCTGAATAATCTGCAATACAGAGCATTCTGGGCTCCTGAGTCAGGCATTCTGTGGACCCAAGAACCTTACTTTTGGTCACAATTAACCATTTGTATTTGAAGTGCTTCCTGCCACAATTCCTCAGTAAAAAGTGTTTCCCCCTCTAAACAGTGTAACGATACAACATTCAAACGTTTTTATTTATTGAGAAAATAATGGTTATTCTCGCTTTTATACAAATCACAAATAATTAAGGTAGAGGCAGCCATCATGAATACTTAATTTCGTTCTTGATTCGAAGTAGTAGTTTATAAAAAAAACTGGAAAAACTGGTTTTAAATTTGATCTTTTAAAATAAAAATGACCCTTTTAGCGGTAATGTTGTTACCGATCTCCGTTTCAGTTGTAGTGTAGCTACCCTTTGACAGTACTGTCTTGGTCCTTCAGAAATAGCAATAATCATTTTGTTCTCAGACAAAATGAACAAAATGTTTTTTGGCGAAAACATCCCAAACTACGGTAATAGCTTACCTTCACACTGTACGCCAGTTACACTGCATGGCAACAGAAACATGAAAACCCACAAACAGGTTTGACAACTGAATTCATGAGTCATTCGATTTTCTGTGATGCAAAGATGCATATTCAGAGACATTTCTTAACTCATAAATAGTACAACTCAAAAAAACACCACTACACAGAACACAGATCAGCCAAGGTCAGTTCCATCCCCAGTATCTCAAAGGTTTACTCCCTCCCTGCTGGTACTTATTAACGGACTGCGAGAGAACACCATAAACATTTTGCCAGCCACACTCTACTGTACCAATGCACATAACTCAGTGTATTTAAAGACGATCGGAGTGCTGTTTTGGGTTCTTATGACCTACTCAACTTCAAATCCAGATTTATGAGCACCAATAAGACTTGTTCAGCTTCTGATGAAAGGGGTGAAAGGTCATCCCTTGATTAGGATTTGTTTTCTCTCTCGCCTTTGTGCTGAATAGTAGACGAGAGAAAAAGTCTAATCTTGCTGCCTTAATATCCCAGTGCCAGCGTTTTTACACCTTCGTTATTGAATTCCTTTAATTCATGTTTCAATCAATGGCGCAAATTTAATTTGAGCAGATTTCAAATCCATAATTTTTCTCCCCTTGCGGTCATTGTTCATTAATTTGACACAAATTGCATTATATTGCAAAAATGACATGTACATGTATTAAAATACAGTTGACTTCCAAATAAAAGCCATCAAGGGTGACATCATTTTTGCTGTACTTTATAGGGTCATTGGTAATCTCTCGAAGATTGGGGCCCAATTAGAACTGCAATCCTAATGGGCTGGGTTCTGCTACAAGAAAAAATTAACCTAATTTTAAAAATAAATAAATAAAATAATAGATTAAATTTATAACACAAAAGTGTAATTTTCTTTGCTTGTCTCTATTAAAAAGGATGATGCATGTCATGCCAGAATTTCTGCTTTTTCATATTTGTCCATAAGCCCCTCCGCATGGGATGTGTTCAATAGATTGAGTTCAAAGTATGGGGAAAATGGACAAATAACATAGTAAAATAACCTATGTTGATAATACAAAGGGGAATTGTTTCTAACAACTGCATTTTGAGTAGAATATATAAAAATGCAATGAGCAAATCATATTCATACAGTAAAGCCATTAATATATATACAGTGGGTATAAAAAGTATTCACCCCACTTCAATTTAATTATTTCAATTTTAATTAGGATTTCTTGCTACTGATCAAAACAAAATACGAAATAATGTCAAAGTGGAAAACCCCCCCCAAAAAACAACAACTTTAAAGCAGACAATAATTGAATCCGTAAGTATTCACCCCTTTTGCTAAGACACGCCTAAATAAACTCTGGTGCAATCAATTGCCTTCAGAGGTCATTATTTCAAATTAAAGCACCTGTCTGTGAGAGGTCCCACAGTTGGTTAGTGCATTTCCAAACAAGATCTTCATTATATAGCCCAAAGAAAATTCAAAGGAAATCAGAGAAAAGGTTCTTCAAAAGCACGAAACGGGATATAAGATATAAAAATATATGAATTTGCCTAGAACAGGCCGTTCTCCAAACCTGAGCATCTGTGCAAGAAGGCCACCTTATGGAATCAATTATTGTCTGTTTTTTTATTTTACATTAAGAGTATTTTGTATTGATCAGTGGCAAGAAATCAATTTTGATTCCATGAAGAAAGAAAATAAAATGCCAAAGGGGGTGAATACGTTTTATACCGACTGTATACTTATGTATTAACAGGAAACAGGTAGTGCTGCTTGATGCAAATGCTTCAAACCATGAATCGCTGAACTAGGCCACAAAGCCCAGGGTGTCCTGCAAAAACTGAAAATAGAAATAAGAACAAAGATCAACTTAGTTAATCACCTGTCGCATTAAAAGTTTATTAAAAGCAGAAGTTTAAAATGCATGCAATTTAATGAGGGCTACATTAACTACAAAACAACAGTCACAGAGAAAGCAGCTCAGTCAAAATATTTTATAGCTTTTCACCAAAAAGCATTTTGTTATTTCAATGGCACAGATTTATTTTCTCCTGAAAAGATTAATACTCCCAATTTTTTTTAAACTAATCTTAAAACACTTTGGGTCTGCAAAATAAAGAAAAAAACTAACACAAAAATGCCCACCCTTTGTTCAAACAGCAGTAAAACTTTGCTGTGTCTCAATGCTCAGGAGAATGGCTTGTATAACAAACTGTTTCTCAATACAGGTAAGACGCAGCATTAAAAAGTGTCAAAAACCTATACCTATGCGGTTTTACGCTCTATGCACAAATGAGCTTATGAATTACTTCACAGTTTATAATCTGAAGTTAATACATACAATTCCCTGTAACTTCACGATATGCTCTCTTCTTAAAAGACTGTGTTTCTTATTTCACTGTAGTAGGTCAGATACAAGCCAAACCGTTTAGTTTTTTTCTGCTTCAGTGTAAATCAGCGGATACCTTTTCCACGTAGGTATGGTTAAGACGGTCATTGTACCACCATATTACACAATTTCCAGGCAGACAGTTTTCCGGGTCACAGGACAGGGCTCATGTTCCGGACAACCAGGCCGTCCACGCACGAGGTAACGGAGTGATGGGCTCTAACTAGCCATTGTTCTCGTACCACATCTGTGGTGGTCTTGGGTTTTTGTTGTGTGCCGCGCCAATGGCAGCGAATCTCCTGGGCGATGAGTAAGTCGTGTCCTCTCAGAGCTCCCTCTTCCTGACACGCTGGTAAATGGACAAATGACACTGCTCTCCCTCCTCATCCTCTGGAAGGCCCCACCCACACAGAGTCCTCCATGTTGGTTTTCTCCTCCTCCTCCTCCTCCTCCTCCCTCCCCCACCCACCCCCCCACTGTAAACAAGGCTTACCCCTACGGACAAATACACTACCAGTCCGCGACCAGAGGCCAAGAGCTCCAGCTCTACGTTAAAAACATCGAAAAAAGGATTACATCAAAGGCAGGTGTCATGATGCTGCATCATAAGGGGACGTGGGGTCTACTGGGTGGAGGAGGCCACCTGCCACTGACGGAATATCTTAAACACCCTCTTGGACTTTTCGTGAAGGCCCTGCAGAACAGAGGGGAAGAGACAGTGAGTCACAAATATCAAGTACAGCAGAGTACAGCAGTCAGTTCCAAGGGTGAAACACTTTTCCCCCAAATCAAATTAGTTACACCAGTTGCAATGAGAACTATTTTGACTGTTTGTTTTACATATTGTACCAAAACTAGTGAATGAATCATTCACAGGGGGGAAAGCGTAATAGCGTAATATTGGCAGTAATTCTGTTTGGCACCGTGTACTGCAGCCAGCATCGTAAAACCTGTACTTGCAGTTTAGGAAAGGTTTTGCAAATGTGTTCCCTTGGAGTCCTTGGACTGCCCATGAAAGCACACTGGTATGCACAGACATTAGAAAGTTTTTAGCATTTTTACATCTGGCCTTGCCATTCTTAAATTCTGTCATTTTTGGAACCAATTTTTAACCCAAATTCTCCCTTTTTCTCTCAATTGGGTACACCCATTCCCATCAATGCAGCCTCCTCCGTCAATTCGGGAGAGGGCAGACAAGCATGAACACATGCTTTGCCAACTGCCTCACCATGTTAACGTTGCGGTCCCCCGCCTGAGCTTGTCACTGTACAGGACTTTGACATCAGCTCTTGAGACTGCCCATGCTTTTGCCCATGCAAAATTCCCCTACTTTCCATGACAGCTCAACACAGAAATTTCCATGACTCCTTTATGTTAGCATATTGGATACCAAGTCTGTGGCAGGTGGCAGCAACAATGTAGTTAGAGGGGTTAACCGAAATAAAATGTATTACAGATGAATAGAAATAAAATGCATTATACATTTGTGATGAGGACCTCGAATAGCGTTGATTGCTGCTTTGTGAGTGTGAGCTACCCATTGCGGTTGTGGCTCTAAACCCGACTGCAGTAGGGCGTTCCTTAAAGAGCAGGTGGAGATAATACCTCGAACCGGAGGATAGACAGCAGGCTCATGAGGGGAGGGTGAATCAAAATAAACAGAAGGTTGTATTGGCTACTCAGAAACTCAGAAACACATTTTAAATTAAATTGGTGATAAATTGGTGTAAAGTGCAAACCAAATCTGGAAATTCCCTGACTTTGAATGCACCGACAATTTACTAAAATGACCTGACTTTCCAGAACTGGAATTCAGGATTTAAAATATTCCTGATATTCCAGAAAATCCATGACATTCTGTGGGAAGCCGGTCTTAATCGCAATGGACCGAGGATGAGCGAGGGACAGTAGGGTCAGCGTACCTGAGAGGGGCTGGCTCCTGTCGGGCTGAGACACTTCTTCATGGACAGGAGGAGGGAGAGCGACGCCTTCCAGCCGGGCTGGGGGCTCTCCGTGTCGGGGAGTGGGGTCTGGGGCTCGGCAGGCTGACCCTCCCGGTGTGAGTCCGGCCTGCTCGTGCTCACCCACGGGCACCAGTCTCTGTGCTGGGCCACTGGGTCAAATACATTCCTGTGCATGTGGGCGTCCTATACGCATGGGAGCAATGCACACTCAGTGTACAGCATGTTTGGAGATTACATTACATTACCATCATTAGCAGAACGTGCTTATCCAGCGCAACTCACATTCACTCACTAGTGCATCCACACAAGCTATTGGGAAATGAAGAAATACAGTAGTATTGTCTACCAGTGAATTCAAACCCCTTGCAAACCAAACTCGCAAACCGCAACACCACATCTACCACAACACTGCAACACAACTACGTGACCAACCAAAACGTACATATGAGACTTTGTCCCGACTACTTTTACTGGTGTCTAAAGGGTTAAGGTATTTCAAATAACTATATAACCCAGGTCTGGTTCTATCAATTTAACCCCCTCCCCCACTTAAACATTGGTCAAACAACGCTGTAACAGAAGCGATCAGTGCCGTGCTGGATAAGGCCTTACCGGGCTGCCGGTGGAGAAGAGGCGGGGCCGCTTGGCCTTTTGCTGGGGGCTGGAGGGCACATCCCCGCCGCCCATCTCCCCCTGCCCTCGGCTGCGGGTCACGGGCCTCTTGCCCCTCAGCAAGGGACTCCCCGGGTCCTCGTTGGGGCTGGGGGAGTCCCGGCTCCGGGTTCGAACCACCACAGGGGACGGGCTGGCCTCTGTCTGCAGACACGCGCACACACACACACACACAGAACAAAACCAGACACAAAGTGAAATTCTGCACCAGGTTCGGTTGAGGATCAACGTTCAGAACCTGGACTGGAAAAAAAATAATTATAAAACAAAAACCTGGTTGGAGAAAAAATGGTCGAAGAGGGGACAAAATGGCGGGTCGATTCTCAGTACGTTCACCAAAATAATCCCCGAATTAAACCCATCTCTCAGCACTGGCGGTAAAGGAGGAGAGCGCGGGCCAAACGCAGGCCTACCTGCTCGCCGCGCGTGGCGTCCTGGCTGCGAAGCTTCATGCGGCAGGGCGTGAGGGGGGGTGAAGAGGGCGTGGTCCTGTCCCCCCCCCGGCCATCCTGTCCGGACTGCGGGGTGGAGGGGGCGCTGGGGACGTGGTCTCCATCTCCGTCACCGGCCATGCCCTCCACCTGGTGGAAGCTCCACAGCCCCACCTTGCGCTGGCAGTAGGAGCAGGTGAGGACGGGGAGGTGCAGGGAGTTCAGAGCCGGGCTGGGGGAGAGAGAGACGGAGGAGGGCTCAGGTACAATCACTGAAGCACCACCCGGCGCTTTCAGGATTCTCTGGGAGCCGACTTCACAAACAATTTACTTTTTTTGTCCATCTTTCTTCCACAATGACCAAAAATAAATAAATAAATCATTAGACACAATTTCGAGGCAGCCAAAATCTCGTTCTGCAAATTAAGTGCATTGATTGTTGATTGCAATTGTTGAGTCATGGAAGACACAACAATTGCAATCCTTTATACAAACTGGTATCGAGTTAGTTGCAATTTGGGGTACCATGGCGTGTGCATGCAGTTGATGTTTATAAGCCCTTCACATCGCAACGACAACATCGATATTTTACAATTTTATACAAGACGGACAGTGATGCATCATTTTCTTTCCCCCTTATAGCAGGCAAGAGAAAGAAATACATTATGGGAGATTGTAGTTTCAGAAAGGCAAACAGGATGTTGCAGAGGAAGTGTTTTTTTCATTTTTTTTATTCTCAAAAAATATGTACATACCATTGCAACTGTACAAAATAAGGACGAGGAACAACACATAAAAAAATTGAATGAGGGCAAAATTTAAAAATGAGCAGCGGACTCGAGATAATAGAGGGTGTAATTGGCTACCAAATTGGGAAAAAATCTAACAAATGTATGGGGGGGGGGGAAAAAAAGAAAATGACAACCTCCCTACCTGGAACCCCAGCCACAGAGGGCAACAATGCAGGCAGCCACCTGGACAGACAGGGGCTCAGCCAGCCTGGCAGGAGACTGGCCCTCCTTCCTCAGCTCCTCCTCAATCAGCTGTAGCAGCACGCCCATGGCTTCCTCCGTCAGAGACTGGAAAGGGCAAACCAGGGCTTAGTGGGACTCTAGGGATAATGGACCGATGTTTCTTGGTTCCTGTAGCCACTTTATTTTCTTCCAGTATGAGGACAAAGAATTGTATATGTTAAAATGATGGACTACAATTTTTAGTTTGCCATGAATGCATTTACTCAGGCTTTTATCTTGCTTACAAATCAGCCTCTGTAAGATTTGTCCCATATCTTGCAGTTACAATGCACTCTTCTAGCATCTATTTTCATCTCTGGTGCTACCACGTTTTTGGTTTTCTTGGATCTACAATATAACAACCACTGCTTGAGTGTGCGCAGTTACGCTCACCATGGCTTTGAGATGTTCGGGCTTCATAGCCGGCAACTGTAGCTCCAGCAGGCAGGAGCTCTTAAAGCGCTCCAGGAAGGCATTGAGGAGAACTCCTGGCTCACTCACTGGAATCATCCAGAACCGGTCTGCAAAAAGGAAACGTTTAACATTCAACCACGCCCATTCACGAAGGCACCATTCCCACACATTACAAAATATGACTATGACTAGATTCTCTTTACCTGGACATGGAAAGTCGGGCCAGAAGCAAAACTTCTCGTGTTGCGTCTGCAGTAGTTTTGTCAACTCTAGTATGCGTCCCTCGTCTGAAACCGGCAAATAAAATTCTGTTCAGCAAACCCACACCCATACTTTACTCAATCTAAATTTTCATTGGAATATACAATACATTTTTTCCCCCTCAAAATATCACAAGTTTCTTCACAGAGGCATGGGGAGTGACCAACATGGACGGAAATGCTTACATTTCTCGAGGTCCTGAGAAGCCTGGAGAGAAGCACACAGGAAGGCCTGGCAACTGGAGCACTTGAGCATGTCGCAGTCTATGTTGATCCAGCCGTACCTCGCACATCTCAAGGGGGAGAGCTCTGGGGGTTTCCCAGCCCATTTCAAACAGTGCCAGCAGTAAAGGAACACTTCTACAACTTTTGAGAAAAAACGCATACGACTAACACTGGATTTAAAAACACACAACTGGTGGGGCAGCAGTGTAGTATGATGGTTAGGAAACTGGGCTTGTAACTCAAGAGGTTGCAGGTATGATTCCTAGGTGGGGCACTGCTGTTGTACCCTTGAGCAAGGCGTTTAACCTGTGTTAGTACATATCCAGCGGTATAAACTGAGGAGAAGAATTTAGTAGCACTTTTGTTCCCCACTGTACATTTATAAAAAT
The DNA here is from genome assembly GCA_029706075.1 of Aldrovandia affinis. Classification (NCBI taxonomy): domain Eukaryota; kingdom Metazoa; phylum Chordata; class Actinopteri; order Notacanthiformes; family Halosauridae; genus Aldrovandia; species Aldrovandia affinis. Next base: position 3,185,686 of record JAINUG010000006.1, read on the forward strand.
TAAAATCAGTATGTGGGAAGGATATTGAATAGGACTCCACTCGTGAGAAAAAGGCCTCCTTGCTCACAGCCTCGCAGGGAACGGCTCCGAGACCATTGGGAGCTACCTGTTCTGCTTCTTGCTCCACGCTGAAACACAAGAAAAAGAGTATATAAAAAAAAGGGGTCATTCCATCTAAAATCTGACTAAGTTTAGGAGGGAAGAGGAAGCAGATACAAGTAAGGACTGCAGGATTATAAATAGGGGTGCACAAATATATCGGCGGACTATCAGTATCAGCCGATATTTGCCTTGGTGACTGCAATCGGCTTATTGGCCAATAAAATTTAATTTACTGATGGCAGTGGCTGATAATTATCTGTCAGTTTGTGTTGCGTCAATCTGGTCTAAATGTTCAAACTTGAATGGAACGGAAGCATCTTTTATTTACAGGCTAAACTGACTGAAACCATGCCTAATTTACTCCTCTGACATTAGAGCTGGGCCATATGACCAAAAATAATTAGCATGATATGTTGACCAAATACCTTGATAACAACATTGAAACAATAATGTGTATGTGGACAAGAGCTGAGTATATACAGATAGTCAAACAACTTTATTTAACATTCAATGCTTGTATGTGCAGTAAGTTTTCAAGCATAATTTCACTTTGCATAAACAAATACAAAAATGTGTGTATATATATGGCTTCCTTTTTAGGCCTGCATATGATTTTTTGTTTGCCTTTGTCTCCCTTTTTTCCACCATACATTCTTCATATTCTTCTTTGTGATAACTTCTCAAATGATGAAACAGATTAGACATATTCCGGTCTGCTGCTGGGACCGTTTTGTTACAGTGCTTGCAGAACACTCCTCCTTTCTGCTCTTTGTCAGCTTGTATATAACCAAAGTAACCCCACCCAACTGACGTGCAGCCTTTCTTAGGGACTAAACTCAGTTTGTCTTTAAGGCTGGCTGTGTTGTGTGTTGGTTGGAAAAAGGCCAAAATGAAATTAGGAACTATTCTCCTCCGCGCAACAATGTTATAGTCTCACCGCAATCATCAACATTTGTAAATTTGCCACGGTTGATAATTGAAATTATGATAATGGTGTAAAATTTGGTTATCGGCGTGCGGTGCTGTTTTTGTTGACGCTGTCAAGCTAAGAAAATGTTGGCTGTGTGGGCGCATTACAAGGTGTCGGAGAAAGACAACCAATTTGCTGTTTGTAACAAATGCTCCAGTGAGATTTCAAGAGGAGGCAACTCAGGCAAGGATTTACTGCATCAAATCTGATCAGCCATTTACAAGTAAGACACGTGGCACAGTACAACGAGTATGTGAAAGAATGTTACAATAAAAGCTGTTCCATACATTTGTATGATTGAATTTGTGCTCACTGAAAAGTATAATGAATTATTATCAGGGTGGAATTATAGTCAGGGCACAAATAGGACAATAAATAAATTATCGGTATCGGCCGATTCTGTTTTTTTCATTAGCGGTATCGGTCCACAATTTTCATATCGGGTCATCCCTCATTTTAAACGGTTGAAGGAGATGAAAGTGTGAACATTTCAGCTTTACCCAATTAGAAATAAATCCTTGTTTTTTTTGGTAAATACAACCCTGTCCAGGTCAAGCCATTCTGTTCTTTGATTGGTTATTCTTCGGTATTGTGTCTGGTTTTACCTTTGGAAACAGCACAACACAAACAAGTCCGACGAGAATTCCCTGCAAAGACTCTGCATGCAGAGACATCCAAAAATGACCAGAATGGTCTTCAAACTAGTACAACAGTTGCACTAGACAGCAAATAAGTTATTTGATCCCCAAAGACATCTGTGGATGTTCTGCTGGTCTGCTGATTACATCAAACCTCAAACCTCCAACAGAGCTATAAAAGCTATACAGCCTTGGCTTCGTTAAATTTGTTTATTTTTGTGATGTCATACCATTTCATAATATACAGCCTAAACTTCATATTTGCTCATATGAATGAGTGAGGAATATTCTATGACAGATTTAAGTGAATCTAAGACGTTGGTTGATTTGAGATGGAATGACCCATTTGAGATTCACATTGCTTTAGATCAAATCAAATCAAATGTATTTGTATAGCACTTTTCACAATTGAATTGTCACAAAACGCTTAACAGAAGGGGAACCCAGGCCTAGACCCCCCAAAAGCAAGCCTAAAGGCAACAGTAGCAAGGAAAAACTCCCTTGATAGAGAGAAACCTTGGGAGGAACCAGACTAACTCACATCACAATATTTGTTTGACATTACAACATTCGTCAGAGTATCGATAGTTTGACCGAGATGATGGTGGTTGGGTAATGTTGCTAAGCTCCTATTGGACAACTTATATACTGATCATTCCAATTGCGTTACTTTCTACCACGGTGACGAGTGTCATTCTCTTACCATAGGCACGTCTGAATCATGCCTCGATGGCGAGGTATATCGCTCAGGATAAATTGGTCTGCTAAATTAATACATAAATAAACTGCCAAACATAAATAGACAGCCATTTTCCATCTATGTTTTTCTTATTATTATTATACACCAATATACCAGTGACAATTGAGTATGTCTTCATAATAAAATAGCATGTGCATCCAATTTAAGAGCTGGAATATAAGCATTCCAATCTGTCACAATTAATACATCCTCAAATTGTAAATGTTACCCTAAATCTGCAGGCGTTTTTTTTTTTTTTTTTTTTACGATTTACACTTATGATTATTAATTGTAATAATAACTATAGAATAGATCACGGTGCAGACAGTCTACATGAATGCCCTACTTGTAGCTCCCAACTAATCAAGAAGCAAAGCAATTATATAGGAAGGAAATACTAACTGCCTAGATAAATCACTGGTCAAATATTTATTCTAGCTAGAAAGGAGAAAGTCAACTAAGGTTAGTAAAATAGGAAGCTAGCAAATCACTTGCTAAAGTTAGCGATTTAAGTTATAGCTAGCTACACATGCATACATTACGTAACGTTCACTCGGCTATAAAAAGAAAAATCAACCGCATTTAGCAAACTAAATGGTTGGGCTGAGATAGTTACGTTTAATTCTGTCATCTACCTAACGAATTTCGAAGTTGTTCATTTTTGCAGGCACACTCAACGTTATTTGTCACGTTACATAACACGCACGCGGGTCGCAATAGCCTACAGCTAGACAGGCAGCTGCTCGGATGCCGATAGCTCGCTCGCTGGGGCCGGGCTGGGCAATTTATGAACTAGCAGCCGTTCTCAAGCTGGCCACGATATTTTAATCGGAGCAGTACGTACTTACTAGCTAGCTAGCTAGCTACATGATAGTTTGCCAGGCAGACAACACGCCCCTTCGCCTTCGGCTACGGGTTTGATCGCAGAGTAGTACAATAATCGATCTCCAAAGAGCTCACCAATTCCGTCTTCTGTCCTCGGACACAACCCCTTCATTGAGAAGTTCACGAACTTTCTGTGGAGTAACTAAGGGAGACTTATTTTTCCCATCGAAGTTAACACGATTTCCACAACCGCCAAACGTCGCCATGTTCAGTCCGTCGACTACTTCTTCCCCCCTGTTTATATCACCTTCTCTCAAAATCGCAGATATTAACGTTCCGCCTTATGTGTCGCTGTTTTGTTCTGAAATACTGTACTTCCAAAGCCAATACATAGTAACCGCATGCTAAATTAATATGTAGTGAATAATACGTTAGCCTACGCATTGCACTATTCCGATTACCTCAAAATACCAGTGTTTAATGTTTAAAATACGCTTTAGCTAGCTTGGATGGGGCAACATTAAAACTATTTATACTCTAACGTACAATAAGAACGCAACTTGTAAAGTCACATAGCTGGCATTTAAGTATCATAAAGGTGAGATTTATGCACTGAACTTAAAAGTTTAGGAAATTACCCAGACTCATCAGACCACTTTTGGAGAGCACTGTAAGGACCTAATGATGGTTTATTTTCCGCGTAATGCCATGCCTTTTCCCACTGGCCCCTTCATTTTCAATTTTGAAAATTGACATTTGACATTGCATTACTCTTCTTGTCACTAAATACAATGCAAAACAATTACTTTCAGCTTCAAAGTATCTGCGAACAGAGCAAAACTGGAATGTCACTTAGAGGTGCAATTGCTTTTTTTCTCAGAAAATCTGAAAATGAAGCAGTGGGCTTCTCTGACATAGTTACTACCGGCCTGACGAGCTTACCAACTCTGTCAGGCTGTGAGTTTGGTAGGCCTGGCACACAGGTAGTTAATGACACCCGTTTGCTCCACAAGCAGCTGGTACCTCCAAAACTCGGATTGTCTTAAACATAGAATACACAATTTTGCAATGTTCAGTGGCACAGCCCCACAAATGACAGTTGGCTTTCATTGTTGTATAGTAGCATCACCTGACACAAAGTATTCCTTGCTTCAAAGCGAGGTAGCCTAGGAGCTACATATAACGTAAGCAGATTGCTGGCTACATAGCTCACCCTTCTTTCCTGTCTTGCGGAACTCACAGCAACGGCTTTTCCGATAGGTCGGCGGTATTTAAAGACCACGCAGATTGGCAGATGGGTTTGCCTGCGAGTAGCGATGTCTTTTTAGCACAGTGTTTCGAATGTAAAACCAGCACCTCAAAGGTTTCCCCCCCAACGTTTAAGTTGCCTAAATTACGTTTTGTTTATTTAATTTCATTTGTGAAATCATGTCAGCCGCAGAAGATGCTGAAAACACTCGCGGTTTGGACCAGCTGAATAAATTCGAGAAGCTGTCAGGGAGGCCTCCACTCAGAGTAGCAGGTCAGTTAAAAACAATCAGTTGTCATAACATAACGTCGGTTATCATGTTTGTTTGCTAGCTAGCTGCCTGCCCGGCTACATGTTTATACAAGTGTGTTGTTGACGCCGTGGTTCGCAAGCAACCGTGCAATTATTTATGTATCTAGATAAGTAGCTAGCCAGCTAATTACTATGTTGCTAGCTAGCTAAAGTTGATCATCTGGCTAGGCTAACGTTCTTTCAGACGCACACATCATATAAGAAAATTAATCGGCAAGGATGGCTATTCAGAAGCGAACGTTATAGACCAACGAAATTCCCTTTCAGACAGAATGGTTTCATGGCTAGTTGACTTTAGTTTAAAGTTAGCTTGTTCTTTGCTGTTTGCATTGCTGGTGCGAGCTAGGTATATAGCTAACTGGGCTAGCTAATAAGTAACCACGGCTAAACCTATTTTGGAACACATTTTAAATTGCAAAATATGGGTCAGGGCAACCAGCTAGCTAGCTGTCTACGGGACTATGTTTTGCGGGTTGAGCACTGATGTTAAACCTGGCCACTACAACAGGAAATGTACCGGATCACACCGCCAATTATTTTTTGTAGGTAACACTGGCTAACGTTAGCTAACTTGGCTAACATGGTTGTAATTTATTATTATTTTGTAAAAATCCATAGTATTTAAAGTTATCCTTAGCTAGGTAACGTGACCAGGGGTATACTAAAAGTTATAGCTTGCTATCTGGCTAAGATATGAGTCTAATTCTCTCTTGTGACATTTGTTTACATGCTAAAGAAAACTGACTTGAGCAACACACTTATAAACCTTTATCTGTTGGTTAGATAGCAGTAGCTAGTTCACTTAGCGTTACTGGTGCACTAGCTGAGTTGGCTTGCCAGCGAGCTAAACATGCCTGCGAAGCAGGGTAGCTAATTGGTTTGCTGGATATAGGGGCTACGTTTTTACCTAACTAATGCGAGACAACTTAATCCAGTCATTGATTGTGGTTTGACCACGAATCGCGGTTGAAGTACACACATTTCCTTGACCAAAGCTCAGTAAACCGTGACAGGCAAGACTAGGACTCCAAAAATAATTGAGAAAATGCAATCTAGGGTTCGGCAAATCCAAAAATTGGTTTCTCAACTGATTATTTACCTCAACTAGTTGTGACGAAGACATGTCAAAATGATAAATAGATGTAATTTTACTGTTTAGTGTCATTTGTGCGGTCCTAACGTGGAAAGTGTTTTGAAAATATGATTCCTTTGCTTGCCTTCTGGATCTGTTTGACGTGGTCCTGGGCAAGATGTGGCAAGTGAACCATCACTAAATAAAATGTATGAATAAAAAGTATTGATTTATGAGCACAGTTCCATAAAAGGTGTGAAAAAATGATGGGAATGACCAAAACACATACATATTTGTGTACATATTTGTGTATCTTCATGTCTAGTGGAGTGTGAGGTTGGTTGCCTCCAGTATGTGGCAGATGTGGAATGTGGTTGCTGAACATTTCTCAACCCTAATGTAGTACACTGAGTCTAGGGTACAGTACTTAGGTCTTATGTCCCTGGGGGCAGAGGCTTATTATGAAGCGATAATCTGTATACGTGTAATTAGCCTTTTACCAAAACCTACCAATGGTCTTATCGGAAGATATTTGTAATGCTTTGCTTAAACTCATTCATGCATCTTCAGTCTATGCTCAAACCACTGTGGTAAAGCACAAGGGTACAAGAGTCATGAGATACTGGTCGAGTCCAATGCCAACAGCTCCTCCATGCTGATGCCTACGTGTGAGATGTTCTATGTTATAATGACTGCTTGTGCAGTTAATGTTAAAGGAGTTGTGTAATGCCATTTCAATGATGTACATGATTGGTGTTCATTGATATTATGGGTGTACCATCACATTTTTAATCAATCGTATGAATTTGAATTGCCATTTGCAATTGTATTTGCAATTGCGTTTAACCTGACACTTGCAGAATTGCCATGAAGGTTTCTTGGTTTTTCTTGGTTCTGTTATTTCCAATTATTTTTGTAAACAACTGACAAAATTTGAATGTCAAATCCTGTACTAGAAAACCACCAACTGTATATTTAAAGAAATGTAACCATGATTTTCTGTAGTGTCTTGAAAGGAGGGGTGGGTGGGAGAGTGCTCAATCTTTAAGTTTGTTATATGGTAAACTAAGTGGAAAATCCTTCTATGTTTTATCATTCAATTGCAAAAATGGGCATCTTTGTCTGTGCCAGCTACACTTGGGTTGTTTGACAAATTCTGCAGTGCGGACACAATTTATGCCTGACTTGTGTTCATTGGAACCAGCAGGGATAATCTGTAAATTCACTGAGCGAGCCCATGGAGGCTTTTAGACTTTGTGTTTGAGACCGAACCCACGGATCCTGTTTCTATTCCCCTGCTCTGGTTACCATGAGTGGCTTGAAAACGTGACTCTGAAATCACGTAATGCCCTGTCTGGCCAGCCATGTGGAGAGGCATGCTTTGTGAAACAAGTACTGGCGACACTGAGATCTGTGTGTGCGTGCCTTAATCTGCCTGTGCTGTAGCTGCAGGGAAGCGCATGTTCACTGGGGAAGCTACAGCATGCAGCACTGAAGGTATATTTAGACTTATTCTGTTCTGCACACATGATCAAGGGTGATTTCAGTGCACCACCCTGGCTACAGAGTGGCAGCTCCAGAGACCTGCAAAACTATACAAAAATAACCTGCACTGAGAAGTATGGACCGTATGGCAGGAAGCCAGTCTAATACTTTCATTATTACATTTTTAAATCTTTAAAAAAAAATTTTTATTTTTTTTTTACTTTCCTCCCAGTTTGGAACTCCAAATTGTATTTGTCGGCCTATCCCATTGTAGCAAAGACTTTCAATATGGGAGCGCGCAGACGGTGCATGTGGCCTAGACCACCAGCTGCTCATCCACTGTGCCGAGGGCCTGCCCTCTCAGAATGCAGGTGCTGATTCGACCAGAGCACGGTGTGAAGCGGGTGTCACACCATCCCTTCAGAGGCCACTGGTTAGCGGAGACAATTATCGGTTAACGGTTAAAACAATAACATTTGGTCATTGAAATTTTATCCACGTGCAAAGTCAATTAACGACATTCTGAATAATGTGACAGTGCGTCCCAGCGGACACGTGATTCATCCGAAGTTCCACACTAAACTGCTGTTAGCTTTGCTATATCCAGTAAGCCATTCTAAAGAATAACTGCATAGTGTTAAAATGTACACATCTGTTCCTTATTTAAACCACCAGACTATTAAGGTGTATTTTATAGTAATTTGCACTTTCAGAACATCGATGAAAACGATGTTTCGTTTAGACGGTTCCTTCTCTCGATTAAACATCTCATAAAGGCATTTGATCCAGTGTTTCGTCACCACGCAAGGTTTTTTTTTGTCACACGCTGTTTGTCATTGCGTCGTTTTTTTGTTTCAGATATTTCTCTTATACTTTTGCATGTTTTGTTATCATTTTTTGGTTAACCGATTAAACTGAATCACATCCCCGTTCTGGACAATGGGTGCAACAAGGACCAGTGCGTTAGTTGGACGCAGCACCCGAGAGGCCTAGGGGCAGAATACATGAGGACTTTCAAGAGTTTGCTACACAAGTGTTGTGCACTGATGGAAGCCTTTTGTTGTTAAGGCTTTGTTGCTTACAAAAGCCTTGGCATGCTGTTCACTGGCTGACGTAAATGGTTGACCTATATCCAAGACTCCAGTATTGCTTCTGGAATGCCATACAGTCCTTTTTTTAATATAGTTAACAAGGTTACAAATTCCGCTTTTGTTGTTCTGCACTGTTCCACCCCACTCTCTTTTTCTGCAGTACCGTTCTTGGAGCGGTTTTTCCCCCAGTGGGTGTAACATCTATCTTGACCTTCACCTTCTGCACAAGCTTTGATATCAGGGTCTGACGTTGCTTGTAGCCACACACTGTTATCAGTTTTTCCCAGTGAGCGGACTTTGCAAGGGACTTTGGGTAATATTGGTATGACAGCATTTCCAAGGCCGGCCTTTATTAAAAACGCATTATCCACCTCTGAAACTAAAGAGAGAAAGAAATTTAGTGGCAGTAAAATTCTGTCCCATTCTGTTTCCAATGCTTGCCATTTTAAATTCAGTTTCCAGTTTAACAGTTAATTGCATGCGAATTGGGCTTGACCATATCGGTTCACTTTGATCCCTAATTGATACTAGCCTTGCAGTTTGATTAATTCCTACGGTAAACACCAAATTGGACCCTGACATCCCTTGAGTTGCATGTGCAGTCTCGTTCCGAGTTTCGGTTGGGAATGCATGGCTGTGGTGAATTTCTGAAAAATCTACGAACGAGGGAATGTCTCTGCTAGCTTTTAAAAGGAAAGCAGTTCTGCCGCCTTGTTAAAAAAAAAAAAAAGTATTTTCTTGGAAAGGGCAGATTTGTTACGTCCCATGTGTCTGTCTCTCTGTGAGCTACAGGTTTGGGAGCTCATTCTAATGGGTGTGTGGAGCTGACTGTATTTATTCTTTTTGCCATTGTCTTGCGCTGTCTGTGTGACTGACTCATTACCGGTGATTGTGGCGACAGGCTCTAAGAAGAGAGTACGGTGGCTTCAGGCTCGGCGAATCTTCACCCAACCTTGCCCCAGCCTCCGGATCCCTAACAGGTTTTTGAGAGAAGGTGGGTAACATGCCAGCTGAGAAACAGTAAATAATTTGAAGGAAAACAAAAAAGAAACGAGGCTCAAACCACTCTGTTAGAGCCTAGCACGTGTTTCCCCTGCTCCCCTCTCCCCACTCTCTCCCCCCCCCCAAAGAAAAAATACATATTTTTCTTCTCGCTTTGGTACGAGGGCCACCACTCTCAAGCACTTGGCTCTTCAAGCTAGCTCTGCAAGCTCGGCCTTCTGTGGGCCCGGTTTCATCAGAGAGACTGTGTTTGTGTTGGGTATGGGTGCGAGTGTTAAGTGTCTGTTTCGGCGCGTGTGGCGTTTTAACAACTTCTGTTTTCCCCTCTCTGTGAGTCTTTCCTGTTTTTGAAAATTTTTTTCATCCGCGAGTGTGTCCTTTGCAGACAGCTGCTAGATGGGTTTTGGAGTGATTTGTCAATGTCGAGATATGCGAGAACATCCTGTTATGAGCACGGCAGATGAATGTGGAATACTTTTAACACAGAAATCCCACAGCTTGATAAAAGTATTGGACGGGTTGAAGTGCTTCAAGGTGAAAATGTTGCTTTCCTCCTGCCTTTTTAAAGGGAATGGGCCTTGTTTATTAGTCTTTTATTTAAAAAAACTAACTGATTTCAATGTTTTTCAAATCCAATACAATGAAAGACACCTCACTCTAATAAGGCTTCATTTCAGTTGACAGCACTTTGCACTGCAGATCAATATGACGGATCAATAGAAAATAAGTCCGTACTGGTATTTGCATAGGCTCAGATAAAGATTGGATGGATTGAAAAATAAATATAGTAATCATTATGTGACTTGAGTATCCAGCTGTTTTCCATATAACTGTCTGGCTGGTAGCCTTTTATATTAGGAGTCCAGTTAGTATACTTTTTAAAAGTTTGAAATATGGCAAGTAACATTGCTTTAAATGAAACAAGTGGAGATATTGGTCATTTCAGCTTTTATAATGAAAACTGTGTGGCTAGATGCATAGGAAAAATTCAACTCAATCTTGAGTCTTACATAGCAAACCTTTATCCGGGTATACCAACTTTTGGCATAAACGCATACAATTGGATCAGCTAGGCCTATAGTTTGAAGCCACACAATATGGCGATAACATGGAAAGGGTTGTAATGTTATGTTCTGTATATACTCTAGAAATCACCACATATTGTCTCAAAAATGCAAAACATTCTGGTGACTAAAGTGTTCAATACAATCCAGCATTACCTAAATGATAACAAATTACTACTGAAGACACCCCAGGTGTCCACACGGGGGGAACTTGTACCTACAATTTTGGGAATAATGATGTCAAAATATTTGGTAAGCCAAAACATTGTACATGCACGCTCGTGGTGATTGTTCTGAGTTTGGGGGTTTTGAGACCTTTTTGCGGTTGCAGTTTATCTGCAGTTCTAGATCTCTGCAGACCTGTGAAATGGCCTAATTTATTGACTTCAATAACATGGCGCTCTGCTTAGTTATGCAAAATCCACAAATAAAAGTACAAACGCTTCAAACTTGGGGACGTGCATCAGTCTGTCTTGCAAACTCCCGAACTTGACATCGTGAACTGTCGAGCCTCGCAAGGTCAGAGCACTGGGGTTCTCAACGAATCGGCTAGCTCATAAGTTTGTGCAGTATGCTTCATCTTAAGTCATCAAGGATTGGTATTTGCTACCAAGAGTAGCTAAGAGTGTGTCCAAGCACCCCCCACCCCCATATATTCAATCTTTAAAGCCCAATTTTGTGGGAATTTGAGTATTGCAAAAAATGAAAGTAATAGTGTAATCTCTTATTAATCCATTAATAAATATTTGAAAACTCCATGGAAGGCATACAGCTGACACAAGGAATCTTAAAAATGACATGGCGAGGGTGACTTCCTGTGCTGTGATTCATGATGGCTTTACAGTGGCAGGAATGGCAGGCTCGTGGGAACAACACGGCCATGTTTATATTTAATAATTTTATGGCCTTGGATGGTTTCAACATCAGTGCCAAGGTTGTGTATGGTGTTTGCAATAATGAGCGGTTGTCACGTTGTAGCACATAATTGTTTGTTCTTTGCCATTTCTCTTATCTCTGTGCTTATAACATGTCTTCCCTGTGCAAAATTAACTTTACCCAAGGGGCTGAGAAAAGCATGTACAGAATGTAGGCTAATGCATGAGAAGAGAAGCTTTGTGGGGATGAAACCGGAAAAGTTTCAGTTGGAAAAAGTTGCTGTTCTCACCTTTGGACGCATACCTCCATGCCTGAATGTTTCACAATGATTCATTTTTTCATTTTGATTACCCCCCTCCTCCTTACAAAACAGTGTTTTCTAGTAGTTGGCAGTAGTGGTGCTTTAAAATTTGACTCATTTTTCTTAAACTATGGCGGCTTCTTAAAACCTTCTTCTTCCCAGGTCGACAAAATTTGACTGTGATCTTTGTGAAATAACTTTTTTCGTTTTGTCAACAGATATGCATGACAAGGTCTTTGTTGCAAAAGTACCCATTTAGTATCAAATTAGACGTATACATTATTATGAATTGAAGCTTACGCAGTGGTACTAAATGATATCTGCGATTGGTCTCGTCTAGATGTCAGGAGGGATGGTACCACTTTAATATCAGTCTCGTGGGAGAAAGACCTCACACAGCACGGTGTACTATTCCTGATTTTCACCATGACTTAAAAGATCAAAACCTTTCTGTTTATCCTTGTTAAACCATAGATTGGTTGACAAGAATGTTGTGTGCAACGATTAGAGGCACGCATGCCTAATTGTCCCATTGATAAATATCGGTCACCACCCGATGGTGTGGCTACGTGCGGTGTGTGTGTTTGCAGCGATGACCTTTGAGCTCTCTCGTCTCCTAACGCACGTTTGCCCCTCTGACCCCCTTCCCCCACCCCCTTCCCCCATGCACAGGTCACCGCGCCCCCCCTGCCAGGAGCGGACACCGGTGTGTGGCAGACAACGCCAACCTCTACGTCTTCGGTGGGTACAATCCGGACTACGACGAGTCGGGCGGCTCGGAGAACGAGGACTACCCGCTGTTCCGGGAGCTGTGGCGGTACCACTTTGCCACCGGGACCTGGCAGCAGATCAGGACAGAGGGGTACATGCCCACCGAGCTGGCCTCCATGTCAGGTTAGCGTCACGGAAAATGTGCTGTTGTGGCTACGGCCGGGGCTCCCAAACTGGGGACCGGGGGACCGGGGGACCGGGGGACGGTCCACAAAGGAGTCTTGGGTGGTCCTCAAAGAAAAAGAAAAAATGTTCTCAAAAGAATTTATTTTTCCCCTTGAGAATATAGAGAATATACCCCTTGAGAGGGTAAAGATGTCAAAGGTTAACCGTTTTATTGAGGTGGGGGAGGGCACCTTGGCCACAAGTGATCATTTTAGGGGGCCTTTCTCTACATTACTGGTATGCTCATTTGAGGAAAACATAACAGGTAAAATAGTTATTCAGAGAGAAAATGGGATAATGACAATCCTGTAACTGTATCTGTCAGATAGGCATACTGTATTTGTATGTGTGTGTAATAATTGCCTGTTGTAGTATGGTTTCAGTGTTTAAACTGCATATTGCTTTATTTAAGATCTACTTGTCACATAAGCTAATGCATGGCGGTTTGGTCTCCGAGCACTCTGTTCAGTGCTGCTGAAGTGACTCCTGAGCTCTAACGGCCACCTGTTTCCCTTCAGCTGTTCTACACGGAAACAACCTGCTCGTGTTTGGCGGCACTGGGATCCCGTTCGGCGAAAACAACGGAAACGACGTCCACGTCTGCAACGTCAAATACAAACGATGGGCTCTGCTCAACTGCAGGGGGAAGAAGCCCAACAGAATTTACGGACAGGTAACATAAAAGAAAAAAAAAGCAGCCGTTTTTTGTCTCATAACCCTAGCAACGTGTTTCTGAAGGGTATGGACCCCCTTTCCCAATGTCTGCCCTCGAGCCCAAAGCCTAAGCATTTGCGCCACAGAGCCACAAAGAATGATGGGCAATTCCCTTCACCAAAAGTGTGAATGAAATTCGGAGAGGGGCCCGTTAAGGGCGGCATCAAGCCCTCCGACACTCGCAGACTACAACATGGGACAACCCTAAACTCTTGTCAGCCCTGATCCGGTCGCTCTCCTCTGTTCCTCTAGGCCATGGCCATTATTAACGGCTACCTGTACGTGTTCGGAGGCACGACGGGGTACATCTACAGCACAGACCTGCACAGGTTAGACCTCACCTCCCGCGAGTGGATTCATCTCAAGCCCAACAACCCGCCAGACGACCTCCCGGAGGAGAGGTGAGTGTGCCGGAATCGCCCGTGCAGACCGGGGGGGCGTGGGCGAGGGCGATGGTCTCGCAGGCTAACCCGCGCCAACGTGCTCTCTTTCGCCCCCTCGCAGATACAGACATGAAATCGCACACGACGGACAGAGAATATTCATCTTGGGAGGGGGTACCTCCTGGACGTCTTATCCTTTGGACAAGGTACTGTACAGAACCCCCTCTGAAAAACCGATTTGGGCCAGGGTTCCGTCAGCGTTTGTCCTCCCAACTCTTGTCTCGTAAATAAATGCAGGGTTGTTTTTGTTTGTTTTCTCTTCTCTCTCTTCAGAAACACTTGTGATGCTTGACAGGCTCACCAAGCAATCGCCAGAACAAACTCCCCCAAGCCTCTTGCATTTATTTATTTAGTCAAAGGTATAAGGTCAAAGTACAAATATTGATTGAATCCTGGCCTATTTTTATCTGCAAGTTAGCAATGAGTAATGTAGTCAAAATGTCCACAGGCAGGTCCCGCGGCCAAAATGGCAACGCTATGTCCTGAATGCAAATGTCTATATCCGTCACGTGCACGGAGATTGGGTTTGTTCGGAAAGTTACGGGGAAGATTGATGGTGCTCTTTTACCCTGTCTGTCTTCAGATTCACGCATACAACCTGGAGACAAACTCATGGGAGGAAATCGCAACCAAGCCACACGAAAAAATAGGTTTGTTTTTAAACATGTTTGGAACTATTCTGGTGTGGAGGAACACAACGTTATTTGTGCTTCTCTGTTGCTGTGTTGAAACGTAATTTAACAATATGTGTTCAAATGTATGTAAAATAGGACAGTTGAGCTCTCTCTGATGTATACTTTTTTTTTTCAGGATATCCAGCTGCTAGGAGGTGTCACAGCTGTGTACAGATACGGAATGGTGAGTTTCACTTCTCCGGGGCCGGTGTGTATGAAGCGTCTGAGTACGAGTGCTGATCTAGTATCAGTTTCACCTTGTGGCTTATAGTGGATAATATTAGCATATAGACGGGGGAAACCTGATCCTAGGTCAGCACTCTGAGACGCTTTATGAACGCGGGCTCTGATCTGTCATTCCTAATTTTACGTGTTGTGCTGAAGAAGTCAAGCTGTCGTTGTTTAGTTTTTTTCTTTCTTACTGATGCCTTCCCAGTTTTTCTTTCATCTTTTATTATATTAGGCTGTAAAAGCTTTTATATAGCTGCACTTTATGATGTTTCAAGGGTTTTCGCTTGTCTGGTGGCTTTTCGGTAACGCCAAAATTGTCTCCTCAGACGTTTTCATTTGCGGAGGCTACAACGGAGAGCTGATCCTGGCGGATCTGTGGAAAATCAATCTACAGACGTTCCAGTGGACAAAACTACCAGCGGTCATGCCTGAGCCGGCCTACTTCCACTGCGCTGCTGTGACCCCGGTGAGTTGAGCTCCTCCACGTTCAGCCCGGCT
The DNA here is from genome assembly GCA_029706075.1 of Aldrovandia affinis. Classification (NCBI taxonomy): domain Eukaryota; kingdom Metazoa; phylum Chordata; class Actinopteri; order Notacanthiformes; family Halosauridae; genus Aldrovandia; species Aldrovandia affinis. The sequence goes on from JAINUG010000006.1 coordinate 3,200,908, forward strand.
GCTTACTCCAATTCTGGGAGGCCTTTTGATGGATTGCATGTCTTATGTCAAGAGCTTAGAATAATGGGGTTTGGGCTGCTGGGTGGCTCATCCTGTTTAAGACACTGTTCTAGTGTGTTGATGGCTATCAAAATGAAAACATTGTGCCAGTGCCAACTGTGGCCAGTGGCCCCCCGGGGTGGTCCCCGGGTGGTCTATCGTGATCGTGTCGCCCTGGGAGGGAGGGAGGGATTTAGTCAGCTTGGTTGTCCGTGTCTCGTCATACACCAGATCTCAAAACGACACTATCTGCAGATGGGGCCTATAATTTTAAGCTCTCGAAGCATATACAGTAATAAAGATGGACATGGCGTCTCCTGTTCTAACTCTTCTCTCCCTTTTTTTTCTCTCGTTCTTTTGTTTTCTGTCCCCTTTCCCCCCCTTTCCTTCTCTCTCTCGCTCTCGTTTTCTCTTTCCTTTCTGTTTCTCTTTGTTTCTTTTTCTCTCCATCATCGTTTTGTCATTTCTCTGTTCTCTCTCTCTCTCTCTCCCCTCTCTCTCAGGCCGGCTGCATGTACATCCACGGCGGAGTGGTGAACATTCACGAGAACAAGCGGACTGGCTCACTGTTTAAGATCTGGCTGGTGGTGCCCAGCCTGTTAGAACTGAGCTGGGAGAGGCTGCTGCGGTCCTTCCCCCAGCTGGCTCACCTCTCCACCATGCAGCTGCTGAGCCTGGGCCTGACGCAGGACCTCATTGAGCGCTTAAAGTGAGGGGCCTTGGTCTGCCGCGAGCCACGAGCCACGAGACTTAACGAGGGGCTCTTAACCAGCTCTCCTATGTAGCCCGCCTTAAAACCAAAACATTGGATGCCTTTTTTATTTAATTACATTTTTTTTGTGTGTGCACTTTTAAGAAAAAAACGAAAAAAAACCCCCAGTGGAATGTTGTTTCCAATCCTGTTCCCTCTGAGTGAGGAGTGGAGCCCCCACTGCCCCTGACCCCCGTAAAACTACTTGAGTTGAAAACTCTGAAACCAAGATGATTATCCTGCAAGGTGTGTGTGTGTGCGTATGTGTGTGTGTGTATGTGTGTGTGTGCGCACGTGTGTCTGTGTGTGTGCTCGCGTGTGCGTGTGCGTTAGATTCAAATAAAATTCCTTTCCTTTTCCTTTTTTAAAATGTATTTTATTATGGCTCGTACAAGCACATCATTGAACTTTCCTGAATGCTCATGTCTGAGGAATGATGCATTTTTATGTGCTTGAGTTGAGTATACTGAACCATGTCCAGTGAGCCTAGAACCTGAAACATCCAACCCTCTGCCAGTCAGTGTTGCAAAGCCATAATTATCCATTGGTGTACCTGAAGAAAAATGCTGTCAAAAAGTGGCATTTTTACATGGATGGCTTTATGACCTCTTCCATTGAAAGTGTTTGTGAATGTGACATTGCCACTATTCCCCAAACCGCTCCGGTTCTAGGCTGACATAGTGCAGTTGGAAATGCCCCAACATCTACTTATCTTTAGCGTCCCCAGTTTTGCCTGTTAAATCAAATTGAACCAAAATAAAAACCTTTGGTTTTCGGCCTGCGACGGCAGTATGCCAATATCCCTGCAATTGAACACGCCCTTGGAATCTTCCAGTGGTTTGTTGTAATACCTGCTGTCATTTCTAGCTCAGAACTCTACTGCCGTATTCCCCATTTGTGTATCAACAGGGTTTTTGTAATTGTCCACATTATGGTTTTAATCCTGGTTCAAGGTTTTGTTTTTGTTTTTTTTTGTTGGTATATTGGTGAAAGGTTGAAGGAGAAAGAGAGAGTGTTCTGGTTGTTCTGTGCGAAGGGGGGCCTTGGCTTCTTGGACTCTGCATCACAGTGCTGGTGATCATGTCAATCGCCTTCACTCCCCTGCTGCTGTGGGGACTCCGATTCTTAATGAGGCGATTAAAACAAAAAAGTACTAAACCAGAATCTCCACATCTCAAACTGTCCCGTCTTGTCCTGTCCTGGCAATTTATCCGTACTCTTTCCCATTTCCAGTCTTCCTCGATTATACCTTCAACAGCCATCTCTACTCCAAACGTTACTTCACTGTGAATATGGTGCTTCAGTCTTTTTAAAGTGTGAAATTAAATTAAATAATATGCCTGAAATGCCCACCATACGATTTTCTCATCAATAGTAACCTAGTGCAATGTTTTAGATGTAGTTTAGATTAAACGAGGAACATGACATTCGTTACAGAAATTCAGTGCCTTTTTCCAAAATTACTCATTTTAGCTGTACTGAAGTAACTTTTTTTTCTTTGTTTTAATGCAATAGGGTGATATTTAAACTGGTATTTTGGCTGTTTTTAGGCCAAGAAAGAAAATGGAACAAAACCCTTTTTAAATCCATACTACATTGAAATCTGTCATTGCATTGCATTGCATACTGTCCAGGAAGAATCTGAAATCCTTTATAAATTTGAAAAGTGTCTTTTAAAAATGGTGTCCATTAGTCAACCATTGTACTTTCACAGGACACATTTTCTTTTGACCCTCTTAGGCCTGGATAAATTAGCCTTGTCGATTTTGATAACGGGCTACCTGACCAAAACGACAAATGTGACCCTTACCTGGCACCATGACAAACATTCTCCAACCCATGGTGCCATCTTGAGCCGTCTTTTACACTTGTTTTTGACCTGTTCTTTTTCACCATCCCTCTTTCTGAAATTATCAGTTGAGTTCTATATTGCTTTCTTTGATGTACCATGCATGATCCTTATCTTGTGTTAAGATCT